>JAJIBD010005563.1:0-99115 GCA_021461705.1 Cryptotis parvus | reverse complement strand
TCTTTCTTTTCTTTCTTTCTTCTCTTTCTTTCTTTCTTTTCTTTTCTTTTCTTTCTTTTTTTGCTTTTTGGGTAACACCTGGCAATGCTCAGGGGTTACTCCTGGCTCTGCACTGAGGAATAACTCCCTGGTGGTGCTCAGGGGACCATATGGGATGCCTGGGATTGAACCCTGGTTGGCCGCATGCAAGGCAAACACCCTCCCCACTGTGCTATTGCTCCGGCCCCCAGTTTTCTTTTTAATGGTTAATTTCTACCTTGATATTATTGTCATCTGAAAAGATACTTGATATAATTTCAGTCTTTATGACTTTGTTTGTTTGTTTGTTTTTGCTTTTTGGGTCACACCCAGTGATGTTCAGGGGTTACTCCTGGCTCTTTGCTCAGGATTACCCCTGGTGGAGCTATGAGACACCTGGAATCGAACCCAGGTCACCGCATGCAAGGCAAATACCCTACCTGCTGTGCTATCACTCCAACTCCTCAGTCTATGACTTTATGAACACTTCTGTTCCAGTATGGTCTATTATGAAGGATGTTTCATGTGTACTGGAGTAGAATGCAGTTTTGGCTTTTTGGGGACAGGATGTATGAAGAACCCTAGTAATGTCTATTAACCCCAGCTCTTCTACCTCCTTACTTAAGGTGTTGATTCCGTGATTAATATTTTTTCTTGTTGATCTGTCCAATCTGAGAATAGGGTATTAGAGTGTTTTACTACTATTGTGCTCTTGATCTTTCTACATCTGGCATGGGGTCTCGGCCTGCTAGGCATGTGCTCCAGCCCTTTAAGCTATCTGCCTGCCCCATATTGCTATGATTTCTGATGGGATTCTTCTCATGTTTTCAATTTTTAAGTTATATCCTATTTGCTTCCTTTAGCCAGTGATTATCATTGGGGTTGTCATTTGGTTTTTGTTTTAGGGTCATATCGTGCGGTGCTCCAGGACCTGGTTCTATATTCGGGCAATCCTGGCAGTTTTGGAGGGGATCATATGTGTTACTAGGGATCAAACTGGTATCAGCCACATGCAAGGCAAGTGCCTTATCTCTTTAGTCCCCAAGATTATTACTTTGAAGTTTCATCATGTAGCTTAGAGATTACTGATGTGTGTGGACGTCTTCCCTGGCTTTTGTCCATCGATCACTGGGTGAATTCCTGTTTCTTTATCATGTGTGGTACTCGCGTGAGGATTAGGGATGAGGGTCCTTGTTGCGTGAGACCCCATGGTGATGGGGTTCTGAACTAGTTTCACATAGTGATTGTGGTTTTTAAGTTTCGCGTGGAGTTACTCGGATAGTGGAGAATTGTGTTCACGAGTGTCCTGCAGTGGTTTTGAGTGCAGAAGTTTGAAGTATGGCAGTCCAGCACTTGAAATTGTCAGTTCTGTTTAGTTAACCAGGTGAGTTAGCTCTTGGGCACAGATTCTAGATGAGCCATGTCACAGATACCATTAAGTATTAGAGATACACTTGGTTTCCAAGCCCTGCCCAAACTGTAGATTTATAAGCAGATAAAAGGGCTATTATTTTATGGCTATTATGGCTATTATTTTAGCCAGTTGAGTATTGGGATGATTTATATTCAACTATAAAGGACAACATCATTGCGTAATATTTTACCATGATTTTCTAAATATTAAAAATAAAGCTGGGGCCAGAGCGATAGCACAGAGAATAGGGCTCTTGCCTTGCATGTGGCCAACCAGGGTTTAGTTCCCAATATCCCATATAGTCTCCTGAGCACTGCCAAGATTAATTCCTCAATACAGAGCCAGGAGTAAGTCCTGAACACTCCTGGTTATGATCCCAAATCTCCTAAAAATGTATAAATAAATCAACAACTTCAAGGAATTAAAAAATCTACTATATAGAGTTTATTTTTCAAAAAGCAGTTAATCGTTAGTCTCTAATTGTTTGCCTTTAATTATGTCGCCAATATATTGCAAATATAATTAATCCCAATTCACACTAAATCAGAACATGTTTAGCTATATATGAAGCCATAAGTAAATATTAATAAGAGTTTTAACAGAAACATTTAAATATAGTATATTCTCTATACCATAGTGATAGTCACAGGGGCTGGAATGATAGTATGACAGTATGCCTGGCACATAACTGACCTGGGTTTAATCCTTGGCATACCATGTAGTCCCCTGAGCCTGCCAGGAGTGAACCCTGTTTACAAAAAAGTAAACAAAAAAGTAAACAAAAAGAGAATAAAATAATAACTGCAGATATAAAACATGTTGATATTTGAACTGTAATCTTCAAGTCAATGATATTGAAGATCTACAAGATTTTGAGTCAATAGAGAAAATTTAAAATGTCTCCATTATATTGTACCCACTATCACTGTATCACTGTCTTACCATAGTTCATTGATTTGCTTGAGCGGGCACCAGTAATATCTCCATACGTCCTGTCTCAAGCAAGTGTAGCCCAAGGGCATCTGCTTATTCCAGGGACAGGAAGAGCCTCAAATCATTCTTCAGGTCATGG
Source organism: Cryptotis parvus (assembly GCA_021461705.1). NCBI lineage: Eukaryota > Metazoa > Chordata > Mammalia > Eulipotyphla > Soricidae > Cryptotis > Cryptotis parvus. The sequence goes on along the minus strand of JAJIBD010005563.1, from coordinate 96,611 downwards.
AATTGAGGTCCATAATTGTTACTAGATTTGGCATAACAAATAAAACACTGGTAGCTTGCCAGGCTCTGCCGTGTAGGTGGTATACTATCAGTAGTAGGCTCTCATCTTGAGCATTTACTGATGAAACTTATAGGGGAAAGATCAGGTTTTTCTTGGAGCTCTGAGGAATTATGGAGTCTGAATGTTGAGAATGACTGACCGCATGTGTGGGTTGCTCTGATTTCTTGCTAGGCTTACTGGGACGATGTACCCACTAGATAAATGCAAAAAAAAGAACCAGCTGTTGATAAAAAAAAACTGAAATGTGCGATCAGGTAACCGTTTTAATATTCTGAGAAACACATGACGTGAAAAACAAAGATCCTATCTATACTTTGATTAAATTTAATGAAAATTTTTAAATAAATTCTTTAATTCTAAAGCATATGTGTCATAACTTCTATTACCTGTAGTGTTTACTATGATCTTAAAATATTTAACAGGTCAAGTCAATAAAAATGTATAATTTGCACACAGAAGTCTCTTTCCCCATTCTTCCTAGTCAGGTGGACCTTTTGGAGGACTAATAGCAACTGCACTTTTGGACACAACGCAGATTAAATCAGTTCTTTGAGAGTCATCCGACAGGCTAAGGAAAGATTTGTGCAAGAGGCATAAGGATAATGAAGCTCACATACCAGCTGTGGAATGAAATTGACGGGTAATAAGAAAGAGAATGTGGGCAAGATATTAGAGGACGGTAATAAAGAAACTAGAGGTCATGGTGGAAAATGTAAAAAAGTAAACGAGAAAGAAATAGACTCAAGTTTATGGTAACAGTGTATCAAAACAAATAGTATAAATAAAGGGGACTAAGTAAGCTGCAAAGATATCATTGTGGTGAGTGTAGTAATGTTAAGAAGTCCTAAGAGGCCCTGAGTGTCAGTGGGTAGGATGCCTGCCCTGCACATGGCCGATCAGGTTTGATACCCGGCATCTCTTATGGCACTCCCGAGCAGTGCCAGGAGTGATTCCTGAATGCAGTGCCAATAGTAACCCCTGCTCACCATCAGGTGTGACTTCAAAGTCAAAAGAAAAAAGCCCAAGAACATAGGAAAAGCTCACAGTTAAAAAGACGAAGTCATTGATTAAATTGGTGAGAAAAGAATATCTTCACTGATTGGAATGACTTAAATGAAGGAATTGAATTTCTTGTAAAACTTGGGGAAAAATTTGCCATAAAATTTTAGTTATTAACCTATGAATTAGATATAGCAAATAGTGTTGAATATAGATTCATGGAAATAAAGCTATTTCACTACACTATCACTGTAAATTTTATGACTATTTTTTGTTTTTGCAGAAGAGTGGTGTGTGATCATTATATGAAGACTTTAAAAAACTGAGAGAGGAGAAAGAGAGAGAGAGAGAGAGAGAGAGAGAGAGAGAGAGAGAGAGAGAGAGAGAGAGAGAGAAAGGGGGAGAGAGAGAAACTTTCTGCCATAGATGTTGACTCCAGGCTCCAGGGGGCTAGTGGAGGAGCAATGGGTGGGAAGGAATCTGGACACTGGTGGTGGGAAATGTGCACTGGAAAAGGGATGGGTGTTGGAACATTGTATGACTGAAAATCATGAACAGCTTTGTAATTGTGTATCTCTTGGTGATTCAGTAAAAAAAAAAATTAAAATAAAAACCTACACAGTGAAAGAAAAGTAACTTCTGATACAGGTACTAGAAACTAAACTAGAAAAAAATTGAAATATATCTCACAACGGTATAAGTATAGTTTATATAGCAGATAAGAGTTTAATATAGAATATATAAAATATTACTAGAAACCAGGACAAAAAATACAGGGTGGGGAGTGAACAGAGAATGTAAAATATGGTAAGCAGTAATAACAACTATACCAATAGCCATTTTAAATGAAAATGATCCAACCACACCAATTGGAAGAGAGTGTATCAGAGTAGTACAAAACCGTACAAATCAGGGCCTAATTATAACATGCCTGAAGGAAACCCAATTTGTTTGTTTTATGGGAAAATGGTGAAAGTAAGTGGTCTCTCTGGAGGAGGAATGTGATGCTGAATCCAGATAAAGTGTTAAGCATGAAACTATCATAGTTATGTAGGCCACAGTGCCTAAAATTCTTAAAGTGCATCTCGTTGGGGCTGGAGAGAGTACAGTGGGTAAGGCGCTTGCCTTGCATATGGCCGACTGGTTCTATCTCTTGCACCCCATATTGTCCCCTGAGCACCACCAGGCATAAGTCTTGAGCATCACTGAGTATCACCCCAAAGCCAAGCAGATGCAAAATGAATTGCTGTCAAAGAGTCCGCTGGGAATGGAGGGAGCAGAAATTGGGAAAATTGTTGGAAAGCTGTAGATGCTGAAGGAATTGATGCTGTAACGTTGTATTTCTGAAACCCAAACATGAATAACATTGCAATTCTTGGTTACTAAATAAAAAATAAGTTAAGCATTGTACTCAGCCCTTTGAAGCCTTTTCTCTGTCACAGAGAAATTAAAACAGAGATGGAAATGATATTCTTATGCTAACAGTGGTCAAATCTTACTGCATTTTCTGTACTAATCTCAGATAAAGCAGACTTCAGATTAAAAAATAAAATCCCGGAATTAAAAATAGCTTAGTAGAGCATGATATCTTGGCGAATTCTTCTACAAGCCCTTAGCAGTTGTTAATGTGGGGCAGAGTCATGACTCAGTGACTATAATGCTTGCCTTGTAGACATGCGGCCCTGAGTCTGATCTCTAGTGCCTCCACCACGCACCTACTGATCCTGGTACCGCTGTTGTCTGCAGATCCTCTGAGTCACAAAGCATTCCAGCTGCACGCAGCCAGCTATGTGCAAACACCGAAACTTTCAGGGAAAAATAAGATATGTGAGGAACCTGGCAAGGAATATGACCAGCAGGTACCTTGACTAAGAGTGTTTGAGCATCACAACCTGAGCAGAGCAACACAATAAGATGTGTGTCCACTCCAGTCACCTCAACATCATCTCCAATAGAAGGGGAATGGGAAAGAAAAAAGGAATCTCTCATGTCTGTGTGCCAAACATGAGAATGCCAAAAAGTGAGGAAAAGCCTGATGGAATAAACTATCCATTACTACAGTGGGAGGCTTCAACACTGTTCTCAAAGTCAATCACCAAGTTATTTGTCTCTGAAGATAAGTAAGGATATACAGTTGAGCAGCTCCATTAATCAGCTAAATATGATTGACACACATAGGACACTTCATTTACATTTGTCCCAGACTGTTATGGAATACACCAAGATAAACTATATTCTAAATTTATAAAGTACACCTTAACAAATATGAGATTAAAATAACACAATGCATATACTTTTTTTTTGACCTCTTAAAATGCAGGCCATAACAGAAATTGGGTACTCTTCTATTTCTAAAATTTTGAGGTGTACCTCAAATATATGATCACTTAATTTTTCATAAAGGAGCAAGAAATATGAAGTGGAGCAAGGAAAGGCTCTTTAACAAGTGGTGCTTGGGAAACTGGACAGCTACATGCAAAAAATAAACACAGACTCCTTTAACCCCATGCACAAGAGTCAGATAGGAATGGATTAAAGACCTCGATATCAGACCTGCATCCATAAGGTACATGGAAGAAAACATGGCAAAACCCTCCACGACACTGAAACTAAAGGCGTCTTCAAGAATGAAACACCACTGAACAAGCAAGTGAAAGTACAGATAAGCAAATAGGACTACATGAAACTAAGAAGCTTCTGTACCTCAGAAGAAATGGTGCCCAAGATACAAATACAGCCCACAGATTGGGCAAGAATATTTACTCAGTGCCCATCTATCTGATGAGGCATTAATATCTAAGATATATAAAACACTGGTAGAACTTTACAAGAAAAAAAAAAACCATCAAAAAATGGGAGAAGAAATGAGCAGAAACTTCCTAAAAGAAATTCAGATGGTTTAATAAGGCATATGAATAAATGCTCTTCATCACTAATCATCAGGGAGATTCAAATCAAAACAATGAGATACCATCCCACACCATAGAGACTGGCACACAGCCAAAAGAACAAGAACAACCAGTGCTGGCACAGGTGCACGGGGAAAAGGACTCTCATTTCAGCCTTTTGGGAAAACAATATGGACATTCCTCCAAAACTAGAAATTGTGCTCCCAGCAATACCACTTCTGGGAATATACCCTGGAGACCCAAAAACACAGCAGAAACATCATCTGCAATTCTGTGCTCATTGCAGCACTATTCACAATAGCCAGAATCTGGAAACAATAAGAGTGCCCAAGAACAGATGACTGGATAAAGAAACTATGGTACATCTATCTACACAATGAAATACTATGCAGCTGTTAGGAAAAATGAAGTTATGAAATTTGGCTATAAATGGGTGAACATGGAGTGTATCATGCTTAGAGAAATAGTTAGAAGAGGGACAGATATAGAATGACTGCATTCATTTTGGGATATAAAAAAATAGTATGAGACTAATATTCAATGCCAGGGAAAATGGGCCAGGAGGATGTGTCAGTGGTTGGGATATACCACATGTACATGAGGGGCAGAGGGTAGGTAAGATCAGCTTGACAATATTATTTGGAAATAGTAAAGCTAGACTAGAACTGAGTAGTGAAAGTAAAGGAATATACATGATAACCCTTAGTGTCTATTGCAAACTGGAGTGCACAAAAGGAGAGAGAGGGAAGAGATGAGGAGGAGGAGGAGGAGGAGGAGGAGGAGGAGAAAAGAAGAAAGAGGAGGAGGAAGAGGAGGAGAGAAGAGTCTGCCATAGAGACAGGTTGGGAGGGGGGAGGGAGGGGAACGGGCACTGGTAGAGGGATGGGTGTTGGAACACTATGAAACCCAGTCATGAACAGCTTTATAATAATGGTCTGTTGCAGGGTAGTTCAGTTAAAATAATTGTTTTAAAAATTTGAGGTGTAGCAAGATGGAAATTTATCATATTGAGTATCTATCTTAGAAAAGGTGACCTAGATTCACCATAGAAAACTGTAGAAAAGAAATAGAAGCTATGGGAAACAAAAAAATTGATAAAAATTATAATATAAAATGATAAGAAAAAATAAAACTTTTTCTTTGAAATATCGATAAATTTCAAACCAGGTTAACCAGGAAAAAAGCTAAGAAGCAAATGATCAATATAAACAAAAAACATGTAAATTTTACTGATGGCATGAATATTATAAAGATAATAAAGAAATATGAAAAGGAACTCTGCTCTGGTAAATGTAGAAACTTAAGATGGACTAATTATGTGAAAATCAGACATTACAAAAGCCCTCAAGGAGGAATAATCTGACAGCTACATAGACTGAATCAGTAATAACCTTCCGAAATAAAATCACCAGGCCCAGATGGTTTCTGTCAAACATACAAGATCAGTGCAGTCTTAACACTTAAGACTAAGTGATATTAATCATTGATTATATCTTCCAAACAATAGAATACTACCTTCCTTCTATTGTATACAAGGCCAGAATTACTTTAATACTCAAACCCGTTAGGGAACAGTGAAAGGAGGGAAAACTACAGGCTAGTATTTCTTGGGAACACAGGTGCACGATGTTTGAATAAACCACTAACATATTGAATTAAATAATGTACCAAAATATTTAGACACCATAACCAAATGGGATTCATTTCAAGATAAGCTGGTTCAGCATTCAAATATTAACTAATATAATGCAGCTCACACCAACTGAGCAATGGAAGAGAATACCTTACAACACTGCATAAGAATAAACCAAATCATGGGGCCGAGCGATAGCCCAGCGGGTAGGACGTTTGCCTTGCAAGCGGCTGGCCCATGCCGGCCTGGGTTCGATCCCGGCATCCCATATGGTCCCCAAGCACCGCCAGGAGTGATTCCTGAGTGCAGAGCCAGGAGAAACCCTGAGCATTGCTGGGTGTGACCCAAAAAAAAAAAAAAAAAGAATAAACCAAATCTACCACTAGCACACTTAGCGCCTTGCAACTAGGCTGCTTCATGGAGATACCTTTATTGAGACTGGAAAGGAAAAGGATATCTTCTCGTATCACTGTCCTGCCCAGTACTGTACTGAAAATTCCAGTTTAGTTTTTTAACAAAATGGAAAGTGTGTGGAAGGAAGATTTAAAACTGTCCTTATTTACAGATTGCATCTTTACCTGGAAAAATCCCAAAGAACTAAGTTGCAGTACATTAATATCAGAAGGGCATTTGCTTTCCTATATCAATGAATAACTGGAATTTGATATTTAAAATAATACCATTTACATTAGCTTTTCGAAATGAATATTTTGGTATCTAACCAATTATAATCATAGTTTTGATATGGCATGTCACCAGCAATTTATGCAAAACATTTTATAGAAGTTTTACCTAATGCTCAATAACTTCCAAGATTTTTATAAAATCTAATGGCAATTTAAAAATTAATAATAATAAAGATGTTTTTGACTTAACATAGCTTTAAATTTGTACTTATTTTCCTAATTTGTTAGTATAAATTTATCATTTTAAATAAACTACTTTTATTCCCAAAATACATTTACATGAAAAACGTTACGTATTTAAAAAAAAATATTTCTTTTTATTGAAACACCACCGCGCGACAGACCATTGCGAAGCTGTTCATAATTGGGTTTCAGTCATACAATCATTCTGACACCCATCCCTCCACCAGTGCACAGCTCTCACACCAGTGTGCCCCGTTTCCTTTCCACCCCCAACAGTTATAGTTTTCATTCCTTTCATCCTAGATGTGACAAACTATCTGGTTTGTCTGATAAAAATCAGCATAGGACTTGTCAGTTGAGGCCTTTCTGTGACAGAACAACCATAGCTTGACATAACAGTGTGGTCTATGGTAAAATTTTTTGCTGAGAGTTTGCCAAAAACTTAGGAAACAAGCAAATTGGGGAGAAAAGAGATGAATGTGTCTTCGTTTTCTTCAATGCCTTTTGTTTTATAATACATACAGTCTACGATTCCCAGTCTCTTGTTTCACAAGATAGCAATCTAAGATTTATCAGCCTTTTTTTCCTAATTGCTTGAATCTTGTTGTTTATTTTGCTTTGGGGCCACATCTGGCTTTGTACAGGGCTTACTCATGGCTCTGTGCTCAGCAGTTATTCATGGCAGGATTCGGGGACTGTATATGGTTTGGGGATTCAAATCCGATCGTCAGCATGAAGACAAATGCCGTATATACAGTATTATCTCTCCAGCCCCTTGCAAGTATCATTTTTTAACTTAAAGTGTTGCGTTACAGGTTCTTGAGTACCTCCACATGGAGAATGACACCGGATCCAGCTCGAGAGAAGCAACTCATAACAGTGGATGAAAAATTGGTAAGAGTATTGTACAAGGAGTAGCAGATTGCTCTGACTTTTGCAGGAAGATGCATTCTTTTCAGAAAGTGCTAATGAATTTTTTAGATCACATATTTTTTTTTCCTTTTTTGGGTCACACCCGGCGATGCTCAGGGGTTACTCCTGGCTCTGCACTCAGGAATTGCTCCTGGCAGTGCTCGGGGGACCATATGGGATGCCGGGGATCGAACCCGGGCCAGCGCAGGCCGGCCTCATGCAAGGCAAATGCCCTACCTGCTGGGCTATCGCTCCGGCCCTGCACATAAATTTTAAGTACTGTCATATCTATTGTTAAGTGTTCTTTAGTACACTATATGATGGATTCCTCTTCATCAAATAGGAATCAATGTGAGCAGATCCCAGATGTGTTACACAGAGTTACAGAAGCCAGATTCAGGCTGGAAAGATGGTGCAGGAGGTAGTGTACTTGCCTTGCATGTGGCTGACCTGGTTTCAGTCTCTGCCACCCCAAAACATCCTTTGAGGCTCATTAAGTGTGATCTCTAAGCACAGAGCCAGAAGTAAGTCCAAGCAATAATGGGTGGGGCCCAAAATACAGAGGGGGAAAGGAAAAAAAAAGAAAATCAGACACCAAATCTTACTTAATGTATGATTCTATTATCTTGACATTTTAGAATAGATAAAGAGTATAGGGATAGACAGAAAGCTTATCAGAGGTTGGTTGTCTGCGTTGGATTTGAAAGGAGGCATTCAAATTCAAAACTTGGGGTGTGATATAACTCAGTGATTTCCAATTCTTTCATACCTGTAGACTAGCGGACTTTTGCAGAGCAGTTGAAAACCATGGATGTAAATAAGTTTTTTATTCAATTTTCAAAGTTGATTTCTTAATTTAATGCTGATAGAGTTCTTTATAACTAATAGTCATTGGTTTCAGGTTTACCTTATATATAGATCATGCCATTTTCTACATGACAGTTTCTCTGTATTTGGAAACAGCTGTCTAGTTCCAAATCCTGATTCTCAAAGAGTGATCTGGGCAGAGGGCGCCCAGAGGGCTTTCAGAGCCTTTGAAAGCATTGCCAGAATTTCTCATGCTACTCCAGATGTGTGGTAAAGCATAGTGGGGATTATGTCTCTGTTCCTTTAAATCCCAGCACTTCTGTAAGGCAGTTTGGAATTTGCTTTTTTAAAATACTGATGTGGACCTTATGGAAAGCTAAAACCTTTTCAAATTTTTTATGCTTTTTTTGAGTGTTCTGCACATTAAATTTCTTTCTGCAAATTTAATTTCTTAAATTTTGCATACATGTCTCCCTAATTTGTTCCCCCCAATGCATAGATATAGAGGGAAAGAAGTCTAGTATTTTACGTGTAAATAATCTATCCTTTCATTTTAGAACTGTATATAATATTGACATTATTAGAGATACTTCAAACAATTATAATGCCAGATTAACAAATAATTAGAATTCCAGAATCATGAATGTTGTATTGAAGCATGTATTAAATGTTTTGCTATTCTAAAGAATGTCTTATTGTGTACAAATTATTAACTTTTTCATTTATTCTGAGAACTATTAAGATTCTGAATATCCAAAGAGGAGATGGTAGCATCTCACTAAAATCTTGTCAGTTTATGTAGAAGCACAATGTTTAGCAAAAAATCTCTGCGGAGTTCCTTATTTCCAATGATGTGATGCTACTTTATACAGATGATGAGGGAAGCTGACAAATGACTGTGTGCCTGGCCTTGGTTTGCTGTAGGAGTTTTCATGGCGTGGAGAGGGGTAAAGAACGTCTTTGCCTTTGTGCTCTATTTAGAGGGTGACACTTTTTTCTCTACCCTGTTCTTCTTCACTATATTTGATGAACACTCAAGTCCAATGTATATGCTGTATTTTTATATTCATTTGGCCTGTACAAAAGAAAGACATTAAATTTGCAATGTCTTTTAAAGATCATTGAATAGGTATTTCCAAACCAACCAAAGTTATTAATTACATCCCATTAGGTATTTCTTAATGTATTTTAATCATTTTTAGTATTTGCTTTTAAAATGTTTGTATTATGACTTTATTAATTACTTGCTATTGTAGTTAAAACTTTCCAAATAAAAAAGCGCTCCCATAATGTGTAAGAATTGTTAGTAAAAATGTGTGAAATAAACCTTAATAGTTCGAATATTAATGTTTCTTCTGTGAAATTATATTGTCTACTATCTTTCCTTCATACTTTATTATTTATTCAGAATATGTTTATCATTACTTACTGAGTACTTGCATTTGCAAGACATTGTTTCATTGTTTCAATTCACTTTCACTCGTTTATTTGTACTTAGTTGCTTAGTTATTTGATTTGAAGATAGGCATCACCTGTTTCAAATTTTACAAGGATATTATGGTTAGTTACATATTGCATTCTCATCATAAATACAAATGAAGAGGAAATTTTGTTAGCAGTCTGTAAATCTCAAATCTGTGGGTTTAGTGGGAAATACAGTCATCATTTCTAAGCTTTAAAAAACTTTAGACATTGCATGCAATTAATATAATATAGTAATACTTTGGATATTCAAAGTAGTCTGTAGTAATGTCATTTAAAATTTAGGTATGCACAGTGTTCTGGATGTTACTGAATTTATTATTCTTTATTTCTTGATGACATCTTCCAAATAACAGTAACAGCAGTTAGTTTTGTTACTTGCTGACACTTACAATAAATAATTGCTATTTAAGCAATTGGTATTAAGCAAATGGTATTAGTGGCAGCCAGCCAGATGGATGATAATATTACTGTTTTAGAATGGCTGCAAACAGCAAGTTATTTAATAGAATTTTTTGTTAACTATAATAGGGTTATGTGTTTTTCTTTGCTTAATCTTGTTCTAAGGAATTACTAGAATTGAATGATTTTTGCAGACCTTCAAAATTAAAAGTCCTGTTGTTAAACAGGCATTTTTATAAGTGTTGTTTTTGCCTCCCAACATACTGAATGTTAATAGATGAAAACTTTCTCTAAGTCTGCAAACTTGAATTAAAAAACTGTCGTTAAACGGTGATCTGCACAGTAAGATAAATCTAAGTTGGAAGCTTACATTTGCTTTGACTGTTTTTTTTTTTTTTTTTTAAAGGGGTCAGTTTTCTTTTGGTGAGATTACTTTCTTTGGTGTATGGCAGTGCTATCTCTGCTAGATTATTGAAGGAGTCGTGTCTGCGATTGGGGTTATACAGCCTTCTAGAATCTCAAGTGTCTGTTTTGTCTGGACTTTCCTCACGAAGCATTCTTGTGCAAAAATTTCAAGGCTTTAGTCTGGAGCACTGGGTCAAAGGATATGTCTCTTTGAAGGGTAGACAGGAGTTTTTTTTATGTTTTATTCACTAAATAGTATTTCATTTTACATCAAAGAATAGCGGCCTTGAGAACCTTCCATGGTGGCTGTTTAACATGTTGCTTTTCCACTAAATACAGAATAATGTTTCTTCTTGCTCTTCATTCTATATATAATAATTTATTGTTTTATATTTAGATGAGTTTGTTAAAAAAGATAAACTATTGACTGATTATATAAATGTTAGCTTGCTATGTAGTTTTAGGTTTTAAAAGCATAGTTGCTTTTTATATCATACTTTATTTTCTTTGTTGGTTTTACACGACACACTAGCTGTTAAAAAAATGAGACAGTCTTTAAGATTATAGTAAAACTATCTTTTAAAATTCTAAGGAAGAAATAATGGCTAATGCTATTTGCAAGTATAAATTTTATATTGAAATGGCCATTATTTACTTATCTATCATGATTTATTTTTAAAATTGAATCAGTGAGATGCACAGTTGAGTTGTTCATGATTGGATTTTAGTTATACAATGCTAATTAACTTTCTTAAAAACCATTTTTATGTGCATGTGAAATCAATTTTGAAAAATATTTTAAAACCCAAGTACTGAAAAATGTGCTTTACTTTAATAAAATTATATCAATAAGTATAGAATTTTATTTTCCAAAATATCCTTCTAATTAAAAGGCTATTTTCCCATATTATCAAGCTATGTAAGAACTGGTATTTTCTAAATATAGAAGAAATATTAATAATAGTTTTTATATGCAGGCAGGAACCACTAAAACTAAAAGTGATCTTGCTATATATTAAAATTGTTGAAGTTATAAAAGGTTTTTCCTCTACAGTATTCAGCCATCTCTATTATCTGTGATTCTTCAGCAATTAAAGCAGATTTATTTTGCTCTTTGTTCCTACTTGGAATTCTTGAACAATGCTAGAGAATTGAACTGGCTGGAATGTTTTATCTTTGAAAAGCTTTAAAGTTCTATGTACCAATTAGCAAAATACAGTAAAGGTTTAAACTGTTAATAGCCACAACATCTTTAATGCATAGATCTGTAGTATGCCAGCGCTGTGTAACAGTTCCCCATTGTACGTCTCTTTTAAGGAAAGTAACTGTGTCAGTTCTTTTCTTGCGTTACTACCTGCTGTGTATGGAAATTGTGTATAGTACTTGACACTTGCTTTCAAGAATTTTAAATTCTTGCATATTATTATGTAGGAAGTTTGGCTCTCATTAAAGTAGAATTGATATTTGAATTTTAAGAATTTTGGTTATATTTTAGAGATATGTTATGGGAAAATGTCTTTAATAAATTTGTGTACATAAGCTGTAAATTAGCTCCCTGGAAATTTATCTGAATGTATTTAACTAAATACATTATATATAAACTGATCACCAGAGTTTATATTGTAGTATGTAGATAATATGATGCTTTGTTTTACACTATATTTGAATGCAGTGGGTATTTTTTTTTAACTTTGGTAGTAGGAAAATATTTTTTTAAGAGTTAGGACTTTTTACAATTGGCCAGTGTGCCAAATAATTTCAAAAGTTAAGAATTCATCGAAATACCCACCCTAAGCTTGTTAAAGCCTCATGTCCATCATCTTACAGAAAGTTATTAATGGAAGACAGTGGTGACAGGAAGTGAAGAAAATAGGGGTAACATCTATGGTGACAATTATTGTTTCTCTTTATAGCAAGCATCTTTGGGAAAAGAATTAGAGCAAAATAAAGGGGAATGTAAGCCATAGAATTTAAGACTAGCAAACTTCAGTTCTGTTTCTGTGTTCACGCTTTCTAATCATATATGATTTAGTCGCTGCTATGATTCTGCTCTTCAGAACACTACTTCAAAGTTTGTAAATTGCGTTTTTACCAGACAGGAAGTTTTAAAAGGATAGTGATCTGGAAGTTTTCTGTATTGCATACACTATGCCGCCACAAAATGTCTTTATTAAGGCTTGTTTTAAAGAAATGAATAGGCTTTTTTTTTTTGGGGGGGGACTTAATTCCTATTTTATATTTAATGCTTCTTTCAGTTTTAAATATATTGCATACCAGTTAATTTGGATTTTTTGTGGGTTTTTTTTTTTTGTTTGTTTATTTTACTTCTTAAATCTTGGTGCTTCCAGTAAGGTATGAAAATGATCTTTTGGGGGCCGGAGCGATAGCCCAGCGGGTAGGGCATTTGCCTTGCACGCAGCCGCCCATGCCGGCCCGGGTTCGATCCTCGGCATCCCATATGGTCCCCCGAGCACCGCCAGGAGTAATTCCTGAGTGCAGAGCCAGGATTAACCCCTGAGCATCGCTGGGTGTGACCCAAAAAAAAAAAAAAAAAAAAAAGAAAATGATCTTTTTGGGGGCCGGAGGCGATAGCCCAGCGGGTAGGGCATTTGCCTTGCATGCGGCCGGCCCATGCCGGCCCGGGTTCGATCCCCGGCATCCCATATGAGCACCGCCAGGAGTAATTCCTGAGTGCAGAGCCAGGAGTAACCCCTGAGCGTCCCGGGTGTGACCCCCAAAAAAAAAAAAAAAAAAAAAAAAAGAAAACAATCTTTTGCTCTCTAAGTAATATAGAGGATATAGCTATACCAAATTCTTGTATTTAGAATGCTAACAATCTATGTTCAAATCCAAAAACTGAGGATCTGATTAGTATACTGACTTGCATATATCACAGAGACTACTGCGTATATGTTATAATTAAAATAATTAACCTACCAGTTAGAAAGCGTTTAAGCTGCTTGAGTAGTTTGAGATTTGCTGTCTTGCTGGGCGGATGGGGGCAGGGGGAGAATCCTCCTCACTCCAGCTTCTGGAGCTGGGCAAGCAAACAAACCCGACAGATGGGGAGAAAGGACCAAACGTAAATAGATACAGGTGGAGAATTGCCCTGGCTGTAAAGCTTAAAATGTTGAATAAGCTGGAGATGTGTATCCTGTGCTGTGGAATGGGAAAGTGAGGTAGGGCATCAGAGAGGCGAGAAGGACGATCCACATGACAGGAATGGGAATGATTTCCTAGGACAGAACACTACCTGTGGATCTGAAGATGATCCTAAATCCAAGTAATCTGCATTCTTTAAGTAGTGGTGACAGTTCCGCTCGAGCCCACAGGACCTGAATTGACCTTAGTTCACATACCAAGTGACATATAGGGGGAAAGATGTATGTTAGACATCTTAAAAAAGTGCCTGCTTACTTTTAGGGAGAGGCCCGTCCTGCACATCCAAAATACCAAATTAAGTTCTTGATGTATTATTAGAATGTATTATGCATTTAAATTGACTAGCCTGGGTCTAAATTGTTTGTAGGTTAAACATCCTCTAGGGCCAGTAGTTTTCAGCTGCAGCAAGTCAGTAGTTGTTCATAACTTCTTACAAGGATTTTTTTTAAAACTCATTATTTATAATATACTACTATATTTTTTTCATTTGTTTAATTTTGGACAAGGCTCACCACTGTCTAGGCTCTGGAGATATAGCAGTATATAAAGAATATCATTACTCTTAGAATTTATATTCTCATGTATAAGCAAATGCCAGTTTTATTAAGATACTTTCATAGATTAATGATTTTTTTTTAATAAGAAAACCAGGCAAGTCACTGGCATAGAGAGTAACTAGAGAATCAGGGTTAAAATTGGGTTTATTTTATGGCAATCAAGAAAAGCCACTTAGACAAGGTCTGATATATACACTAAAATCTGCATGATGAGAAAAGAACCAGCCGTGTTGAATCCAGTTTAGAGCTTACCAGCTAGAGGGCAATGAGAATGCCAGGAACTGGTGAGAGCCAGAGAACATAGAAAGGAAGTTATCAGAAGAATGATAATGAGGCTAGATTGGTAGGTAGAGGTGGGAACCAGGCACAGCTTTAGGTTCACGGTAAAATGTTTGACCTTTAACTTAACTCTCACATAAGTGACAAGATAAGTTGGAGGGTAATTTGATCTAATTTACTGATCAAAGAAGTGAAGAACCTCTTAGATATGCATTATGGTTAAAGTCTCTTTTTTTTTTCTTTCTTCCTTTCTGGGTCACACCCAGGACTGCTCAGAGAGTACCCCTGCCTCTGCACTCAGGAATTACTCCTGGCAGTGCTCCAGGGACTATATGGGATGCCGGGCATCAAACCCAGGTCGGCCACTTGCAAGGCAAATGCCTTACCTGCTCTACTATTGCTCCGGTCCCCAAAAAGTCACTTTTAAAGGGGCTGGAGCAGTAGTACAACGGGTTGGGTGCTTGCTTGAGCCACCAGAAGTGTTCCCGGAGTGAAGAGCCATGAGTGAGTCCTGAGCTCCATCAGATGTGGCCCCACCCCCAAGGCCACTTTTAAAATAACTCCGTTTAGGGGCCAGAGCGGGTAGGTTGTTTGCCTTGCACGCGGCCGGCCTGTCCCGGCCTGGGTTCGATCCCTGGCATCCCATATGGTCCCCTGAGCACCGCCAGGAGTGATTCCTGAGTGCAGAGCGAGGAGAAACCCCTGAGCATTGCCAGGTGTGACCCCCCTAAAAAAAAAAAAAGTAAAATAACTCCGTTTATTGGCATTTTGTTTCACTTAGTAGTTTTCATAAATTTTATGTAACTTGGGCTGGAGAGAAAGTACAGCCCAACTGTACTTGGAGCTTGCCTTGCATGCAGCTGAATCTGGTTCAAATCCCAGGTTCCACATATGGTCCTCTGAGCGCCACCAGGAGCCCAGAGCCGCTGACATATAGAGTCAGAAGTTTAGGTATGGCTCAAAAAACAAAACAAATCCAAAAAAGCCAGCGATTTTTAAATTAGGATCCTAAGTTTTTTCCCTTTTGCAGTTTAGATTTTGCCTATATTGTGACAACTTCTATTAAAGAATCTTCTGGATTTGAAATAGGGAACACGAAGGTTTGTCCTCATTGTAAAGGAAGAGCCATTGGCTCAGCTGCTGTCCACTCTGGAGGTGCTGACGAAGCCCTGCCTTTGCACCTTGTTTCAGCTCCTAGCATGGCCTGTGTCTTCCTTTGAATTTTTTAATGCTTTTTTTTTTTTTTTTTTGGCTTTTTTGGGTCATACCTGGCTATGCTCAGGGGTTTCTCCTGGCTCTGTAGTCAGGAATTACTCCTGGCGGTGCTCGGGGACCATATGGGATGCCGGGGATTGAACCCGGGCTGGCATGGGCCGGCCACGTGCAGGGCAAACACCCTACCCGCTGGGCTATGGCTCGGCCCCAGCCTTCCTTTGAATTTTTCACTAACCTCTCTATCTTTGCCTGTCCTTTCTCTACTTCTTGGAATTCACCTTGCCTCTTTGTATTACTTCCCACCCCCACCCCCTTTTTGAAATTCTCTCTTTTTTTAAATACTTTATTATACCACTGTGAGATATACAATTACAAAGATGTTCATGTTTGGGTTTCAGTCATACAATGCTCCAGCACCCATCCCTCCACCAGTGCCCATTTCCCACCACCAGTGTCTCCGATTCCCTCCCCCTCCCTAGTCTGCCTCCATGGAAGGTTCTTTATCTCATTTTTCTCTCTCTCTTTCTCTCTCTTTTCCTTCTCATATATATTGTGGATTATAATACATATATTTAGAGGTTATCGTGGGTATCTTTTCGCCTGTATGAAATTCTCTCTTGA
This sequence comes from Cryptotis parvus, assembly GCA_021461705.1. Taxonomy (NCBI): domain Eukaryota; kingdom Metazoa; phylum Chordata; class Mammalia; order Eulipotyphla; family Soricidae; genus Cryptotis; species Cryptotis parvus. Next base: position 80,299 of record JAJIBD010005563.1, on the reverse strand, counting down.
TCGTTGCTGACTAGCTCATGTTCGTCTCTCCCCTTTCGACTGCTGTTCTTCCTTCCTTCCTCTGTGTCTCCTGCCCTCTACTGTGACTGTCCTCTGCTCCTTCTGCTCTGGCTAGTTTTGACGTGTATTCAGTTCTTGGGGTATCATCTGTCAAGTTCTCTTCTTCCCACTTTCCTGTCTCTTCTCCCACTAGACTTTTTTTCCTTATTTTCTCCTTTTCCTTCCACACTTGCCTCCCTTTTTGTCCTATGTCTTCTTCGTTCTTCTCTTCCCCTTCTTTCTTCTCCCTCTCTTCCCCTATGTAGAGAGGAGAGACAGATGGCCCCTGCTCTCATATTGCTTCCCCCTCTGTTTCATTTCTCCCTCTGGGAATGTGTCGGATCTTTGAAATAATTAAATGGAAATAGATATGTTCTGATATTTGTACATTAAATATTTGAAAAATTCATGTAATGTACTTCAGTGATACCAGCTCCTAGAAAGATCATGCACTTATAGATATAGCGTTAGGTTTTTTAAGTTCCCCTCTTTTTAGTTCTATGACCAAATCAAGTAGTTTCATCTCAGAGTGTCCTTATAAATAAAATACTGTTATTGTTTCAGTATTTCATTTATTATTGTTGTTGTTAGGGCCACACTTAGCGATACTCAGGGACTACTCCTAGCTCATTTTTTCAGGGTTTCTTATTGCAGTACATTGGGTGACCCTGTTGTGTCAGGGATCAAACCTGTGTCTTCTGCATGTAAAGCATATCTTCCAGCCCTCCTCCCCCCCTCCTCACCCACAATACCTTTTTAAGAGTTGTTTTGGGCCAGAGTGATAGCCCTAAGAGGGTAGGACGTTTGCCTTGCACACAACCAACCAAGGTTTGATTCCTTGGCACCTAGTATCTTCCCCGCTAGATACCAGGACTGATCCCTGAGCTCAGAGCCAGGAGTAAGCCGTGGGTGTGGCACACCTTCGTGCAAAGAGTTGTTTTGAAAGTTAATTGAGAGTCTGGTCTGGATACATGGATCAGTGATAGAGTCCTTTCCTTACATGTGTGAGGCCTTGGGTTCAGTTCCTAGCCTGTGTGTATGTATAAGAAATTGAAAGTTAATTAAGCACCTACAAGATAATAAAATATGCAAAAATAAGAGGGAAATACTATATCCTGTTTATGTTGTTCTTTAGGGAGGGGGTGTCGCGAGTGGTGTGCGGGAGGCTGGGTGGCACATCTTGCAATTCTTTCCAGTCACACTAGAGGTTCATTTTAGTGTCAGTTAAAATGCCCTTATCGTAATCATGTAATGTTTATGTATCTACGTTTATGTTCAGTTGCCATTTAATAACTTTTGAAATATAGCTTGCCTTTTCTAATAAGACAGTGGCATTTTAATGTCTGTATTGCTGTCCCATCACATAGTTTTTGATAATTTGTTGTATAGATAACTTGCTTGTAGTTATCATTTCAGTTTTAGACATTCAGGATTTATTAATAGTAGGACTCTTGTTTTTGTGGTTTGTTTGTTTTTACCACAACTGGTGGTGCTCAGGACTTGCTCCTGGCTTGTGCTCAGATGTTCCTCCTGGCAGGCCTCAGGGACCGTACGGGGCTGGGGGTCGGACTTGCGTTGGCTGCATGCAAGGCGAGCTCCCTGTCTGCTGTACCATCACTCTAGCCATGGTAAGGACTTTTTTTTTTTCCACCTTATAAGCACTTGGTTTTATTAGCACAGAAGCAATTGAAAGTGGACTCCAGTGGAAAGGAGTGCCTGGCGTGATTCAGTGGCCTGAGCCCAGCCCTATCTCTGCTGCTCTCACCAGAACACAGAGCTCTCAGCAAGGGCTCCCATCACTCCTTTGGAAAACAGAAGGCATTTGAGAAGAGGTTAAGACATTTCAAACGTAATGTGTTTCTAACTGCTCATTCATGATTGCAGTCACCGTCAGTTGCACACGCAGGAAATAAATGCACTTATTTGGAAAGGAGGGGGCCAGCCGTGGAAGCCAAGTGTTTTCGTGGACCATGCAGCTGACAGCACATTCAGCTACATAAGCTGTCGTATTTGTCCATCGGCCAGGGGAGTCAGGGCATGGGAGGGAAGGGGAAGTGTCCTCTCTTGCTAACATATTGCTAAATAAAAATTCCTGTTTGGTGAGGAGGGCTCTCAGCCCAGCCGACTCTGTCCTGATGTGAAAGTAGAACTTTTTTTTAAAATAAAAGTGGATGGCGGTTTTCACATCTAGCAGTGCTGAGGGATATTTTCTGGTTCTTTGCTCAGGAATGATATTTGGCAGTGCTTGGGATATAATATGTGGTGGCTGGGAATCCAGATTGAGCTTTATGAGAGGCAAATGCCTTTTCTATCTTATACTATCTCTCCAGCGAATTGGTGGTAATTTTTTTTCTTTTTTGGGTCACACCCGGCAATGCTCAGGGGCTACCCGCCCCACATTCAGGAATTACTCCTGGCGGTGCTCCGGGGACCTTATGGGATACTGGAGATCGAACTCGTGTTGGCTGCATCACGGCAAACGCCCTACCTGGTGGACTATTGCTTTAGCCCCAGTTGTGGTAATTTTAAACTTTATTTTACCAAAGATGTTTATAAAGGTCTTTTACTATACATTAACTTGGAAATGTTAAATTATGAAGAAAAAACTAAAGTCTTCTTTCATATTTCAGTTTATGTGAATACTTGAACATAACCACACCCATCATATTTATATATAATATAAATCATATTTAATAGTTGGTTAAGTGCTTTTTAAAAAGTTTGTTTTTGGGCCACATGCAACAATGCTCAGTACTAGGAATCACACCTGGTGGTGCTTGGGTATGATTTGGGATGCTGGGGGACAGCTACACGCAAAGGCAAGTGCCCTACCCACTGTACTATTTTTTTCAACCCCCAATTCTTCGACTTATGTTTTTCTGCTTTATTAGCTTTTATTGTAAAAATCTTGCTATCTCTTAGAATTACATAATCTGAGGTTACTCTTCATAGCTTTTTGCTTTTTTTTCCTGGTATCATTGTCGTATTATGAATATCATTCAGAATTGTAAATATTGTAACACATTAACAAATTCTATTTAATCAATACTGCAGGGCTGGAGAGGATATACAGCAGGTAAGGTGCTTGCTTCACATGTGGGGAACTGGGGTTCAACCCCCAGTATCGCATGTAATTTCCTGGGCCTACCAGTGTTGATCCCTGAACACAAAGACAGAAGTAAGCCTTAAGCACAGCCGAACAGGGCTCAAAACCTAAAGATAAGTAAGTAGTGTTTGTCTAGAATTAGAAACCAATAAAAAAATAGTATTTGAATGACTTAACATTGAATAAGTACTACAAAAGTAATACAAAACTTAGTCACATCCAGTGGATAAATGTTATAAACTTAGCTTTTTACTCTATAAATTTGCAAGATGCCGGTTGATTAAGATTTTTTTTATCACAGGTTATATAATTAAAATGTTGGGCAGTGCATAACCATTAGTGCTATTATTAATTTGTAATTCACTGTGAATTTATTATATAAAGAGTAAACTTAAGAAAGTTAAACATTTTACTTATCTTAATGTCAGTGTATGTTTTTGTTACAAAGTCTAGAGCAGTGTAGGTCATCTTTTTTTAAAAATTTTTAAAAAATTATTATACCACGGTGAGACATACAATTACAAGGATGTTCATAATTGGGTCTCTGTCATACAGTGTTCCAGCACCCAGCCCTCCACCAGTGCCCCATTCCCACCACCAATGTCCCAACACTCCCTCCCACCCAACCTCAGCCTGCCCTATAGCAGGCACCTTTCTTTCTTCTCTCTTTGTTTCTGTCTCTATTTCTCTCTCTCTCTCTCACACTTTGTGGCTTGCCCTACAGATATTAACGGTTTATGATGTAAGTCTATGTGTATATTCGATAGTGAGTTCTAGTGTGACATTATAATTCCTCATTCCCCATCAACCTCTCTAGTTTGTTGCAACGAGAATGATCATTACAGTGTATAAATGTGAAAGATCCTGGGAAGGACCTGGTCCCAACCTTGATTATTATCTAAGCCTCTCCTGCAGCCGCTCTGCAGCCGGGCACTGGCGCAGCTGTGCATCTGGTCTGTCTCTTGTCCGGCTTTGCTGGTTGTGGAGGCTATGAGCCTGTAGCCACGCCCGCTGACATGGAGGGAGGAGCCCAAATCCCCGCTCCAGGTCCGGCCACTGCCGCCTCCCTCCACGTGCCTGCGAACCCTATGAGCTATGTTGGACTTGGTCAGGGCCTGAACTGTTTACCGTCCTCTGAAACTCCATGGGCTGCTCTCACGTGGGTCGAGCAGTGTGGCTGTGGGTCTGGTCTGTCTCTTGCCCGGCTTTGCTGGTTGTGGAGGCTGCGAGTCTGTAGCCACCCACTGGCATGGAGGTAGAGGAGCCCACCTTTTTTTTTTAAAACACATTAAACACTTGTCACTTGTCTTCCCGTTGTTCGATTTGCTCGAGCGGCGCCAGTAACGTCTCCGTTTGTTGGGAATGAGGTCCATTATTGTTACTGTTTTTGGCATATGGAACGCACCATGGTAGCTTGCCAGGCTCTGCCGTGTCGTCATCTTTCATAGCATCTACATACCTTGCTCACTTCAGCATCATATACACAGTAGCTACATATTTTTTTGATCATTCATTGATGACTCGCACTACTCCTAATAATATAATTTAATTTCATTTTAGTATAAGATGCAGTTGTTGCCTGGGCCCAGGGCTTATACCTGAGGGTGCTAAGGGACCATGTAGTGCCAGTATTCAGATTCTGGTTCCTGTATGCCCCTGACCGCGAGCTATCTCCCAACCCCTAGTCAATGTTTATAAATCTACACCTCCTATATATTCAGAGAAATGTTGATTCCTCCAACTACAATTTCTTTCTTCTATTGAAATAGAGAGACAGAGGGTGTATATTGCTTCATTCTGAAGTTCCTTTTTAGGGACATAAATATTAAGGATTGTTATGATTGTTTAATTGTATAACATTCTTTATCCTGGTGCCAATCCTTTTTCTGAAGTCTACTTTGATTGTATTAGTGTTGGATTCTGTTTCTTTTTTTTTTTTTTTGGTAGGGGGTCCCGCCCTGCTGGGTTCAGGGAGTCAGGTGGCATATGGGATCTAACCCAGGGCTTGTACATGCTAGGTGTGTGCTTTTTTCTTTGGCCTGCTCCTGTTTTCTCATTCTTAGTTTGGCATGCACTATCTTTTTTTTCACTCTTCACTTTCAATCTATTTTTGAGTTTATACAGTTTGTTTCGTATGCATATTATTGGCTTTTTGCGTTTATTTTATTGAGTTTGAGACGTTATCTTTTATTTCCCATCTGATTTCTTTGTCTTTTCTCCCCTCCCTTTTTTCCTTTCCCCATCTCTATTCATTTTATATCGAGTTCATTTTAGTGACTTACCATATCTCTTCTATTGATGTTTTAACCATACTTAAGTGTGTTTTGCCATTGCAAAACACATATAGGGATTTCAATATATATATCCTTAACTTTCCATAGTTTAGCATGAATTAATAATATACTACTGTACAAGTAACATAATAACTTTAAAGCAATGTTTTGATTCATCACTTAGTCTTTTTTGTTAATGTTGACGTATATTTTTCTTTGACATATTAATATTGTACATCACATAGTAAATTATTAATATTGCTTTAAACAAGCACTTGCCCCTTTTTTTGGGAGGTGGGGATGAGGTTTGGGTCACACTTAGCAATACTGGTGGCTGCTTCCAGCTGTTTGCTGGGGTTGTTCCCAAGGTGCTAGGAGACCATGCAGTGTTGGGAGCCGGTATCGGATCTGCCCGCAGCATCATCTCCTCTCCTCTGAGGCGTCTCCTAGCTCTCAGCACTCACCTAGTTCTTAAAGAAACTAAGAGTCAAAGAAGAAAAATCTTTCTGATTATCTGTAGAATTTAGTTCCTGGTGATTTTTACATTATCATTTAGGTAGTTTTCTGTCTGGTATCCATTTCCTTCAGATTCAGGCACTTTAGTTAATGTTTCTTTTTGTTTATGAATGGCAGGCAGCTATGCTAGGGCGTACTTCTGTCTCTCTCAAGTAGACTAGACATAAGCAGAATCATATAAAATGTACCTTTTGTCATCAACTTATTTCATCAGTCTTATTTAGCACAAGTGTCTTAAGTTCTTAATAAAGTTATATATTCGAATTTTGTTTCTAAGGTTCTATAATGTTATGTTCTATGTGTTTCAGTCTCTGCTTTCAATTGTTTTGGGTGTATATTCCAGTGAAATTATCGAATTTTATAATGATGTTAACTTTTTTTTTTTTATTTTGGGTCACGCCTGGCAGTGCTTAGGGGTTGTGCCTGGCTCTGCACTCAGAATTTACTCCTGCAATGCTTGGGGATTGTATGGGATGCTGGGGAATCGAACATGGGCCTGCCACATGCAAGGCAACCCCCCCCCCCCCACTGGACTATCATTCCAGCCCCAATAATGTTAACTCTTTAAAAAAATACTTTATCATTGATTTTTATTATACCACTGTGAGATACACAGTTACAAAGATGTTCATGATTGAGTTTCAGTCATACAGTTTTCCAGCATCCATCCCTTCACCAGTGCACATTTCCCATCACCAATGTCCTCAGATTCCCTCTCCCTCTTCCAGCCTGCCTCTAAAGCAGATACTTCCCCCCCTCTCTCCCCCTCTCTCTCTCTCTCTCTCTCTCTCTCTCTCTCTCTCTCTCTCTCTCTTCCTTTTCTCTTACACATTGTGGCTTGCCATGCATACATACATTTAGGGGTTATCATATATGTATATCCCTTTGTCTACATTCAGTGCTCAGTTCTAGCCTGATGTTACCATTTCCAACACCGGTATACACTTATATCACAAATTAATTCAGTCATTCTATATCTGTCCTTTTCCTTCTGACTAATTTCACTAAGCATGATAATCTCCATAGGCAAATTTCATGACTTCATTTTTCCTGACAGCTGCATAGTATTCCATTGTGTAGATATACCACGGTTTCTTTATCTAGTCTTCTGTTCTCAGGCATTCAGGTTGTTTCCAGATTCTGGCTATTGTGAATAGTGCTGTGATGACTATAGAGGTGTAGATGGTGTTTCTGATGTGTGTTCCAATAATGTTAACTTTTGAGGAACTATTTTACTCCTTCCCGGTATGTTGCGCTAAGTCCACATTCCCATTGGTAGCCAACAAGGGCTTCAATTTCTCCCAGTTTTTCCCATTAATTAGTGAAAGTTGTTCCTATGGTTATGTAGTGGTAGCTCACTGTGTTTTATTTGCAGTTGTTAATGACTGGTGATATTGTAGTTTTCCATGTATTTATTGGTCATTGTACTATGTTTATAGAGAAATGTCGGTACAAGTATTTTCCCCCTTATTTAGGTTGTTTGTATTTTGTTGTTGAACTCTGTAGGAGTTCCTTATGTATTCTGGATATTACCTATCTTAGATATAGGTAGAATTTCTTAAATGATTTAAATTTTAATTAAAACTTTGACAAAGCTTTTAATTTTGATAAAGTCCAGTGTTTTTTACCCCTTTGGATACATGAACTTTAGGTGTTACTTCTAAGGAACTCTCACTAAATTTTATATAAGGAAGATTCTTCCCCCTATGCTTTCTTCTAAGAATTTTGTAGTTTTAGCTTTTACATTTAAGTCTTTGATCCAGTTTGCATAAATGTATGTGGTAAAAAATAGAGATTTAATTTCTTTCTTTGACATTTAGATGTGTCATTTCCTAGAACCATCTAGGAGCCAGTCGGTGGTTTGTGCATTGGCTACTCTTGATGACTATATGCCGGAGTCTATTTCTGGGCTCTGTTCTGCTTCACTGACCGGCTCTCCCTCAGCATGCCAATACTATGGTTTAAAAGACTTTGTAGTAAGTTTTGAAACCAAGATGCATGAGTCCTCTGACTTTGTTCTTTTTTGATTCTTTTTGAAGCAGAAATTCCATATGAATTTTGTGATGAATTTTTCTGCGGAGAAAAGTTATCATTGGGATTTTGATAGCGTCTGCCTTGAAATTATAGATGGATTTAGATAGTGTTATCATCGCTTTTTGCAAGGAAAGCACACCCAGCAGCGCTCTGGGATCACTTCTGGTGGGCTGCGGGGCATTTGGGGTGCTAGGGGATTGAATGCAGGTCAGCTGTGTGCACGGCAAATGCCTTACCACTGTACTATTGCTCGACTCCAGGGCTGACATTTTAACCATATTAAGGCTTTAGTCATTGAACATGAACTGTTTTTCCATTTTATGTCTTCAGTTTCAGCAGCATGTTATAGTTTTCAGTGTATCAGTCTCAGATTTTTTTATTCCAAAAACTCTTTTTTGTTACTATTACTAATGGATTTTTCTTTTGACTTTTTTTTATATTCTTTATCATTAGGGTATAGAAATACAGCTAATTTATGTGTTGATTTTGTTGTTGTTGTTTTGTTTTGGGACCATACCTATTGTACTGGGCAGGGGAGGGGAAAGAAAGTGGGCACAAAGTAGGGGTGGGGCTGCCTGCTGCTCTGAGACTGCTCCCAGCTCTGTTCAGGGGACCATGTGGATACAAGCATGTCTTCCGACCCTTTGAGCTATTTCCCTGTTATGTTCATTATTAGTTTTAATCTCATTATTATTTTTAATGCTGTGTTGGGGATTGAACCTGTGTAGTGTATGCAAAGCAGACACCTTAACCACTGTGCTATCTCTCTGACCCCTGAATATTTTTCCCACTTGGCTGCATTTGTTCATGATGTGGAAGGCTTGTGCATGTGTGTGTGTGTGTGTTGTGATCCTCCAGATCTGCACACAGATCATTTTACGTTTTTCCAGTTCTGAATGCTTCTAACTTATTGTTTCTTAACTAATGGCTTCTTTGGAAGTTGGTCATTCAGAAACGTTGATCACCAGTAAATCTGAACCTGACTTGCTATTTTCTGCCCACTGAGACCTGTAGGTTCTCCTTAAACTCCACCATCATCTGGACTCTGCACCCTGGTATCAAAACTGAGAACAACTTGGCCTAAATCATGAGGGTTTTTTTTTTTTCCTCCCTCAGGAACTCAGTGTAATACTGCTAGTTATCCAGTTGTCTGCCGTTTTCATATATATTTACTGTTTTTGTGTTTTTTATGGCAGGAGCTGTAGTCTGAAGCCCATTACCTCATTGTACATGGCAGTGTGTCCATGTACTACATTGTGACAATTATCTTGCAATTATGACAAATCTATACCTTGAAGAGAGGCTCCCCAGAGGTATCTTGCAGAATACTCGGCCTGGTGATGTGAGCTTTATGATTCTGTGCTCAGACTCAACATCTGGGACCACGAAGGCCACAACCCAGCTGTGTGGGGAGGACAGTTTAAAACTTAACTTTGAATTTTTTGATAACTTTGACAATTTTGTAAAATATAATGGTATATTGTATTGTGATAGTTCATTATCTGATTGGTCTCAAATTGGTGTGCTTCTGTAAAGTTTTGATCATATCTAAATGACAATTTTAGAGTAGAGTTCTACTGAGATGCTAAGTCTATACTTATGATTCAGTTAGCTTCAACTTTTACTTCTCATACTTTATGACTTTGTGTGTTTTCCTGTGTTAGATATATGATACTGAAAAAATCTCAAATTTATAATGAAATATTTTAACATCTTTCATGGCTAAGCTGTAGAATATAAATGCCTATCAGATTTATATGTTTCACCTCTAAAATAAATTTCAATTCATAGCTGGTAATAAGTTGCCCTCAATAGAAAGGTTTCTATAGGCAGTATTTGCGATGTCTACTTCATTAAATTTTTTTAACATTGGTCCTAATAACATGCAGTTCCATTAATTTATTGCAAAAATTTTGGCTTTTCTGGGGTGTACTAATGGAGAAATCTATTAAAAATATAGAAAGTAGTAAAACCCATTTTCATTTATTCCTCTTTATGACAAGTGTAAACTATTAAGGTTAAGTGGGTGGGGCAACCGAAGTAATTACTAAGGCCAGTGGCATTTTTGTGGTTTAATAAAGGCAGAATCTAATTATTCAGTTTTTATTTAAGTGAAATGGTGCCAAAAAGGAGGTTCCTGCAGAGCAGCTGCACTCCTTCAGTGTTACCCTAATTTACCAAAGACACAACTGTCACAAACAAAACTTTTTAAACTTGATATATAGCCACAGAAGTAAGGAGGCTTTTGTTTGGAGTGCATGCAGAAGAACTCCTTTATACAAATCAACCGGCAGATGACGGACAATGATGAAAATTTGATTCTTTGAAGTCATAATAGTCATTGAAATGTGTGAAATTCTGGTATTCAAAAGAGAGCGGCCAGCAAGACTCTAAATCCTGGGTGGTTGCAAGAAGCTTGCTGGGAGGTTTTTCTGCATTTTGACACCAACTTCCCATTGCTTGTTCCCTGCTTCCTTTGTTGAAAAAAAGTTTGATTCACACAAGAGAAATAGGGACAGTTGATAACCGAATCATAGTTTTTAATATAGAAAACTAATATTTATAATGGAATTAGTATTTGAAAGCTTATCTGCATGTAATGGCATATATTTTCATAATGATTTTAAAAATTCCTCTTCCATTTAAAATTATCTTCTACCGCTCTCTTCTGAAATGGCAAGTCAGCTGTCAGCTATTCCAGATTTTAAAATTGTGGAAGAGTTGAAACTCAGTAAGTGTAAACTTGGAATTCTGACATAGATTTTGTTTTTCAGTAGCAGTTATTCAAATGTCTTATGGTTAACTACTTTCTTAAAATAACATGTTATACGTTCCATTGATTTCTGAAATTTTATTAATTTGGTTACACTTTGATAAACTACAGAAGGATTTTATGTTTAATCTGCTTTAAAAAATTTGAAAGTTTTAAACCTCTGTAAATCTGTGTATTAAAAAACTTGTTCATTAGAACTCAGATCTTTATCAATTTGTGAGTCTTGAGGTTCCTCAGGTTTAAACTTGAACACTTCTTGTATGTGACAGCCTTTTGTAATCATTGGAAATTTATTATTCATAAATGAGCTATTTACCAATAAAGTGAAAGATAATGTGAAAGGTAATATATTAAAAGCACTTAAACATTTTTATAGGAAGGATTTGGGAATACAGATAATTTGTATCACAAGCCAGAAGTAAAAATCTGTAATGTCATTAGTTCTCTATAGTTTAAATCTTTTTTGCACATAATTTTGTCTAGCAAAAATTGATTCACAGGTAGATCGGTGAGAATTTAGAAGGAAAGCATAGAAGGTACACGTTAGAGTTCAACGTAGTGTCTCCTACTCCTTTTCAACTATTACATTGTTTTAATAGAATTTTTGGAGTGGGAGCTTTAGCCATTGAAATGTCTCTTAAAGGACAGGTTCTTCTGTCCCTAGCCGAAGCTTTGTGGAAGAAATGATAACAATAGAGCGCTGTGATGCATTTAAGAGTGTGAGAAATCAGTCTGTCTAGACTCACGACTGTGCCTACAGGGACTAGGATTTTAGAGATTCTGTGCCCTTTAGGTGTCAAGTGTTTGAGAGATGCCAAGCCGTTTTATTCTCCATTTGGCAGCAGGTCAACTCCGCAATATCTTACATGTGTACTGTAGGCAAAAACAGGGACTTTATGTCAGAGTAACTTAGGCTTCAGAACTCAGAAACTCACTGGTTCGAATACCTGCTTTAAATCAGTTGCGGGAACATACTAATAAATGCTCTAATTTTAGGAGACACAAAACTCTAATTAGGACCTCAAAATTTAGAGAGCTTAGGAACATTTCTTAAAAGTCTCTAAAGTGCTTTTCTATCCTTAAAATCCATTCTGTCGTGGATGGAGATACAGTGCAGTAGGTAGAGCTCTTCTCTTACATGTAGCTGGCCTGGGTTCAATCCCTGACATTGTATAATGGCTCCCCCAGTCACTACAAGAGAGATCCTTGAGCACAGAGCCAGGAGTAAGCCCCAGGAACTACTGGGTGAGGCCCCACCATAAAGCATCGTTTTGTGGGGTTGAGGCAATGGTTCAGAGATCCTCTCTTGTACTTGGAATCCCATGCACCAGATGGGGGCAACTCACACCACCTGCCAGGTGCGACCCTCCTGATCCCCAGCACCATGGGGCTCAGACACCTCATCTTCACATCCTAGTGTTGAACATCAGACCCTGTTGCCTGGGTGTTGGAGTGGCCCCGGATCCCCTAGCTACTGCTTAGGAGGTCAACGAAAGTCATTCTGTGCCTTTAGTAGAAACATGGCTTCTGGTTTTTAATGTTCTGTGGTTTTGAAAAAAAATTACTTTACTTTTAGTACATTCACAAAAAGAAGTATATAGAAAAAATGTTTTCAAGGATCATAGCTTTTTGAGATAACTAGTATTAAGAGTTTAATATGTGTCCTTTCCTAATAAGTCTTAAAGAGAGGTCAGCTGGTTAACTAGTTTTCATTAGTTTGGTGTACAATGGAGTTACTCTGGAATTTGGAAAAGATGCATCAGTCTATAATACCCATTTATCTAAAGAAACATAATACAGAATAGTAAAATATAACAAATTACAAGTACTTGAGTGAATTCATAGGGAAAAATAAGCCTTGGAACATCCTAGATGTTAAATCGTTCAGCTCCTGACGAGGAAATTGCTTTAAAAGTCATTAAATGTAGTAATATTTGAAGTTTCTTATCTTTATGAATTGAACATGATTATTGAAAACTTACGTTCATACCTTTAAAAATTAAGTATCAGTTGCACACTATTTTACTTATTTTTTAATATTTTATCATACCATTGTGAGATACACAATTACAAAGATGTTCATAAGATGTTCATATTTGGGTTTTGGTCATACAATGTTCCAGCACCCATCCCTCCACCAGTGCCCATTTCCCACCACCAATGTCCCCGATTCCTTCCCTCCCCTAGCCTGCCTCTATGTCAGGTTCTTTATTTCTTTCTCTTTCCCTCTCTCTTTCTCTTTTCTTTCACTTCCACATTGTGGATTACAATACATACATTAAAACGATGTCATGTGTATATTTTTTTTCTGTATTTAATGCTCAGTTCTAGGTTGGTATTAGCACTTTCGACAATTATTGGCACACTCTTCCATTCTCTGTCTTACCTAGCCTCTGATTCCCACACATTTGTGGTAATTTCCACCTGACCTTGGATATTGGTATCATAAAATATACATATATATTTATGTCATGCAAATAAATGCAGTCATTCTATATCTGTCTCTCTCCTTCTGGCTAATTTCACTCAACATGATCCTCTCCATGTCCATCCATTTATAGGCAAATTTCATAACTTCATTTTTCCTTACAGCTGCATAGTATTCCATTGTGTAGCTGCATAGTATTCCATTGTATAAAGCTTCTTTATCCAGTCATCGATTCTTGGTCATTCTGGTCGTTTCCAGATTCAGTTGCACACTATTTTAAATCCTATAGGCAAAGAAACTCTTTAAAATACAAGAACGTACATGAAGCACATATTTGTGTAAATATATGGCTCAATTTGTAGTTTACCTCAGATGAGCTGTGACAAAGTAATTACACCTAATTTTTGGTGTAGATAGAAAGGCATTCTGTTAAGCAGAGGATTGGTTGACTTTAAAATGACTTTAAGGGGCTGGGGCAATAGTCCAGTGGGTAGAGGGCGTTTGCCTTGCACATGGCTGACCTGGGTTCAATCCCGGCATCCCATATGATCCCCTCAGCACCGCCAGGAGTAGTTCCTGAGTGCAGAGCCAGGTGTAACCCCTGAGCATTCCCAGGTGCGACCCAAAAAAGCATTAAAAAAATGACTTTAAGGAATTGTTCTTTTAATCTGTGGATTTAAAATCGTTAGAAAAATTTTCCCCTATATATGTTGCAACATTTTATATACTAATTAGTTGGCCCACAACATTTATTAGAGTGGAACTACAAGTTCCACATTGAACATGTGGACGCATTATGAGGAAACGAAATTTACAAAGTCAAGTTTTCTGATTTAAAAGTTCAGAATGGAGGCTGGAGCGATAGCCCAGCGGGTAGGGCGTTGCCTTGCGCGCCGGCCTATGCCGGCCGGGTTTGATTTCCGGCATCCCATATGGTCCCCCGAGCACCGCCAGAAGTAATTCCTGAGTGCAAAGCCAGGGGCTACCCCTGAGCGTCGCCGGTGTGACCCAAAAAGGGGAAAAAAAAAAAAAAAAGTTCAGTATGATTTTCATATTGTTTTTAATCATTTATGTACAACTAACTTTACAAGTGGATCTATGATTTGAAAATGCTTCATTATTTATTTATTAAGAATAATGAAAAAAGTTAACTATTTGGTAGATTAAAGTATTTTATCATTACTAAATAGAAACCCAAACTCTGAATTACTTTGTTCTGTTACTATAATTTGATAAATATGTCTATTTATGGCACTGAAATTCTGTGCATTATCATTTGAGAATTTGTTACTTAATAGAGCTTAACAAAAAGTTAAGTTCTCTTAAGTTTTTTTTCCGATTTTATTTTATTTTATTATTTTTCCCCCCCAAATATTGTTACACCATTTTAGACATACAATTGAAAGATGCTCATGTAGAGTTTCGGTTCTACAGTGTTCCAACACCCATCCCTCCACCCAAACCCATCTCCCATCACCAATGTCCCCACCTCCCTCCCCCACACCCCAACTACTTGGCGGGTTCTGTATGTCATCTCTCTCCTCTCTATCTCTCCCTCCTGCCAAACCCCCCTGCTCCTCGTGGAATTCAATGCATTAAAAGACATTACTGTTTCCACTATTTTAATGGACCACGCCGCAATCGGCCATGCGTACTGGGCTCAAACTGGTTTTGCTCTGTTGATCTGATCGTGAGGCAGTTTCCCAGCGTCCGGACAGCGAAAATGGTGGCTAGTATGATGGGCGAGTCTCATCCGGCTGCTTCCGGGACCCCCAGAGGCGACGGGCCCACTCCCAAAACCCATCTGCCCTCCTGGGGGTCCCCTCTTCAGCTGGGCCCGGGCGAGCCGAGCTCCAGCCTCCCCAGCCGCTTCATGTTATGGCCGATGGCCCCCGGGCAGCTCCTGGGCGGGGCCACCAGGCTGGACAAAATGGAGAGGGGAATGGGCGAACCCTGACTCCATCTGACGAATTCCCAGTGATTCCCGCTTCTGGGAGCCGCCTACCTGGGCTCGAACCGGTTTTGCTCTGTTGATCTGGTCGTGAGGCAGTTTCCCAGCGTCCGGACAGCGAAAATGGTGGCTAGTGTGATGGGCGAGTCTCATCCGGCTGCTTCCGGGACCCCCAGAGGCGACGGGCCAACACCCAAAACCCGTCTGCCCTCCTGGGGGGTCCCCTCTTCAGCTGGGCCCGGGCGAGCCGAGCTCCAGCCTTCCCAGCCGCTTCATGTTATGGCCGATGGCCCCCGGGCAGCTCCTGGGCGGGGCCACCAGGCTGGACAAAACGGAGAGGGGAATGGCCGAACCCTGACTCCATCTGACGAATTCCCAGTGATTCAAGTTCTCTTAAGTTTTAAGCTCACAATTTTACAAAACTCTTTTTGTTATTTTGGGTCATGTCTGGCAGTGCTCAGGGGTCACTCCTGACTCTGCACTCAGGAATCACTCCTGGTGGTGCTCAGGTCACATATGGGGCGACCATTGTAGAGCAGATTGAGAGGTGTGGGAGGTGGTTAATACACCTCAGTAGTACTCAGGGCTTCTTCCTGGCTCAAGATCGTAAGTAGTGCCAGCGATCAGACAAGCGTGTAAGAAAAGTACCTGACATGAATCCCAGCCTAACACCTGTCCTATCTCTGTCCCCAGTACAGTAGATTAATGTATTATTCTCTGTTCCATTGGTTTCATGAAAGGGAAATAATCAAAAATGCTAATTAGGGGCCAGAGAGGTAATTCAGTGGAGGATGAATTCCAGTCTCCCAACTCTGGTTGGAAGGTCCTGCTAGGAGCAACTCCCAGGCACAGAGTTCGGGCTGGCCTAAACCAACAAATGAGCTCCAGAACAAAACAAAAATGTAAATTAAAAGTAATTGCTTTTAATTGTTCACAAATAAGATTAATATCTTATGAACACTGAGACAGCAAAACTGCTGGTATTAGGTTCTTTTTCTGTTTTATAGTTACTTTTAGGGCCTGGATAGTACAGCAGGTAGGGCATTTGCCTGGCATGCGGCCAACCCCGGTTTGGTCCCCGGCATTCTATATAGTCCCCTTAGTACAGAGCCAGGAATAACTCCTGAGCATTGCCAGGTGTGACCCAAAAAAGCAAAAAAGAAAAAAATACTTTTACTATTTCCTTATGTTCTTTCCTTCCTCCTTACTAGTTAAACCTGCTAGTGAAATAAGAGTCTTAAGCAGAGAAATTCTTTGTTGGACAAAAGGGATCTAATATTTTACAATGAATCCACTTTCACGGCACCCTAACGTCTACCATTATGCTATTTCTGTATGTCAAAATATATATTTTGACATAGAAATTTGTATATAAAATAATAGTGTGCAAGAAAGTTAAAAAAAAACTTTTTTTCTAAACAAATTTGAATAGAGTTGCATGATACAGGGAGTAGCAAAAAATACTTTAGATTCTATGTAAATTAGTAAAGATTTATTTGTATTTTCTTTAGGACATCACCACTTTAAGTGGTGTTCCAGAAGAACATATCAAAACCAGAAAAGTCCGGATCTTTGTTCCTGCTCGCAATAACATGCAGTCTGGAGTAAACAACACAAAAAAATGGAAGATGGAGTTTGACACCAGGGAGGCGATGGGAAAATCCTTTGATGGGTTGGGCATCAACGTAAGTATTTTTTTTTTAATTTTTATTTTACCACCGTGAGATACAATTACAAAGATGTTCATAACTGGGTCTCTGTCATACAGTGTTCCAGCACCTAGCGCTCCACCAGTGCCCTATTCCCACCACCAATGTCCCAACACTCTCCCACCCAACCTCAGCCTGCCCCTATAGCAGACACCTTTTCTCTCTTTCTCTCTCTCTATCTCTGTTTCTGTCTCATATTTCTCTCTCTCCTCTTATACTTTGTGGCTTGCCCTACAGATATTAACGGTTTATGATGTAAGTCTCTATGTGTATATTCAATAGTGAGTTCTAGTGTGACATTATAATTCCTCATTCCCCATCAACCTCCCCAGTTTGTTGCAACTAGAATGATCATCACAGTGTATAAATGTGAAAGAGTCTGGGAAGGACCTGGTCCTAACCTCCATTATTATTTAAGCCTCTTGTGCGACCATGGAGCGGCCGCGTGCCAGCACAGCTGTGAGTCTGGTCTATCTCTTGTCCGGCTCTGCTGGCTGTGGAGGCTTCAAGCCCTAGCCACGCCCGCTGACATGGAGGTGGAGGAGCCCCAAATCCCTGCTCCAAGTCAGCCAGCGCGGCCTTCCGCCACGTGTCTGCTAACCCTAGAGCTATGTTGGACTTGGCCAGGGGCTGAGCCATTTACCGTCTTCTGAAACTCCATGGGCTGCTCCACAATGGTCGACGTAAGTATTTTGATTTGATTTTGAGTATGTTTTCCGCACCTTTTCTATACAGGATTTTCTGTGAAACACACCATCTTTAAAAATCACAATAATAATGCTTTTTGATATCTTTGCTTCCAATATGTTCAATGATTTGAGGCTCTTTATGTTCCTGGAGTGGGCAGATGCCCTTGGGCTATCATCTCGCATGTGACAGGACATAATGAGATGTTACTGGTGCCTGCTCGAGTAATCGATGATCCACGGGAAGTCAAGTGATTATGGGGCTAAAGATAGTGCACAGTACAGGGTGCTTGCCATGCATATAAACCTAGTTTCTGTCCCGGGGCCCTGCCAGGTGTGATCCGTGAACACAAAGCCCGTATTGCTCTGATACCGCTTGGGTAGGGTCCAAAGACTGGGGGAAAAATAGGAAAGAAAGGAAGCATATTACGACTTTTAATTATTTTGAGTATAACAGAGTCTGTTTGCCATTATTATATTTGAGTCAGGGCTCTGTTGTTTTATGCATTTTATTGGCATGAAAAGATTGCATATAACATGAAGTATTTGACATATCTTCATAAAGGATGCTTTATGGTATGGAATAAAAGGCAATCTGTCAGTATTCACAATACTGTTAATATTCATGTTTTCGTAATTATTAGTTTATAATAAAGAGTTTAAAATTACTGCTTGGGCCAGTGATAGCTGCAGGCTCAGTTTCCCACACTGCTGAGCCCAAGCATTGCTTGCTTCTTGGGACATTTCTTCACTCTTTTTTTTTTTTTTTTTTTTTTTGCTTTTTGGGTCACACCTGGCGATGCTCAGGGGGTTGCTCCTGGCTCTTTGCTCAGGAATTTCTCCTGGCGGTGCTTGGGAACCATATGGGATGCCGGAGATCGAACCCGGGCCGGCAAAGGCCGGCCGTGCAAAGGCAAACGCCCTACCCGCTGGGCTATCGCTCCAGCCCCCATTTCTTCACTCATACCCTTGATGTATTGTAGTAAATACATTTCAAAATCAGTCTTGGAACTCCTTGTCCAGGGTTAATGCTTTACAGATTTATTTTTCACTTGAAATACATTCAGAGAAATGTACAGATCAATAGTCTAAATTTCATAGAAATACATTCAGAGAAAGGTACAGATCAATAGTCTAAATTTCATAAATTTTTACAGCTGTGAACACAGCCATGGGAGAGTGCCTCAGAAGTCCTCAAGCTGCCTTCCAGCCCTCTTAAGTTAATCATTGTCCTGATTTCAACAATAGTAGATTAGTTTATGCTCTTTTTATTTATTTTATTTTGATTTGGGGGGTCTCTCCAATGTGCTAAGGGTGGATCCAGGGTGAACTGCATGCAAGGCAAGTGCCTTCACCCCCTCAACTATTCGTCAGCTCAATTCGATTTTAATAGTAGCTGATTGAAACCTCAGTAGTTGAGAGTTCATTAAGTAAAATCTGAGAACTCAAGCACACATTATATTTATGTTAAGACTGAAGAGAGAGAATATATAATTGAAGAAGGATAGAGTATGGAAGGTTCTATAGCAAAGACTGGTACTTAGTGTTAGCCACAAGGAATGATGGGAATGAAGCTCTGTATACTAAATTTATGGCTATTTTCCATGTGGAAGAAACAAATTGAACTTTAAAATTAGAGAATAGGATAGAGAAACAGTGATCTTAATGACTTAGTTTAAATACTTCTAAAGGGAATAATTTAAAAGAGCATAGAGTGAGTTCAGATCAGATTGTAGAACTGCTTAAATGCTAAGGATAGATAATTGAAATTTAATGCTAAGGATAGATAATTGAATTTTTTTGGTAGACAGTGGAAACTAAAATTTTTTGAGTTGGGCAGCGACTTTGGGAGTTGACGTTTAGAAAGATTAATTTGACAACACAGTGAAGGATGTATTGGAGTCAAGAAAGAAAATATAAATAGGGTGGTATGAAATATACAGTTTAAATGCCTCAGCACAGCTAAAAATGAACTGCAAGATACAGAAAATGAAGGAAAAATGGCAAGAGTAGAAAATGAATATATAAGAGTTACTATAAAATATCTTTTATAAGAGTGAGTTATTATAAAAGATATCTTTGTTAAATACACTTTCACAAAAACTAGTGCTCTGGTCTTAGTTTGTTTTCTGTATCATTTCTTACTGTCAGCTCCTCTAAGTTACTGTGTATGACATCACTCATTAATATAACTTAAAGTTTTATGTTGCCACTTCTAATCCTAGGATAGATTTTAGCTACCAACTAAGAAAAAAATATATACTTTAAAAATATTTTATTTTACCACGGTGAGATATACAGTTACAAAGATGTTCATGTTTGAGTTTCAGTCATACAGTGTTCCAACACGCAACCTTCCACCAGCGCTTATTTCCCACCACCAGTATCCCTAATTCCCTCCCTCTCCCCCCCAGCCTGCCTCTATGGCAGGCACTTAACTCCTCCTTCTTCCTCTTCCTCCACCTCGCCCCCCCTGTCTCCTCCCCATCTGCCACTTCCTCCACCTCCTCTTCTCCTCTTTCTTCCTCCTCCTCTTTCTTCCAAATTTTCTTCCTCCTTTCTTCCTCCCCTTCCTCCTCCTCCTTCCTCTCTCTTCCTCTTCCTCTTCCTTCATACTTCCTTCTTCCTACTTCCCCTTCCTTCTTCCTCCTTTCTCCTCCTTCTCCTTCCTCTTCCTCCTCCTCGTATACCATCTCCTCTTCCTCCTCCTCCTTCCTTCTTCTCCCTCCTTACTTCTTTCACCTTCTTCCTCTTCCTCCTCCTCTTCCTTCTCCCTTTTTCTTCTTTTTACCTTCTTCCTCTTCCTCCTTATTCCTCTTCTTCCTTCCTCTTCCAACTCCTCCTTCCTCTTCTTCCTCTTCCTTCCCTCTTTCTTCCTACTTCCGTCTTCTTCCTATTCTTCTCCTTCCTCTTTCTTCTTCCTTCTCTTCTCCTTCCTCTTCCTCCTCTTCTCCTCCTCCTACTCTTACTCTTCTCCTTCTCTTCTCCTCCACCTCCTCCTCCTCCTTCTCTTCTCTTCGTCTCTTCTCCTCCTCTTCTCTCCTCTTCTCTTCTTCTTCTCATCTTCTCTTTCCTCTTTTTTCCTCTTCTCTTCTTTTCCCCTTCTCTTCCTCTTTTCTCTGCCTCTTCTCTTCTCTCCTCTTTTCCTCCTCTCCTCTTTCTCCTCCTCCTTTTCTTCTTTTATTTTCTTCCCTCTTCCTCGTCTTCCTTATCTTCGTCTTCCTTGTCTTCATCTGCGTCTTCATCTGCCTCTTCCTAGATTGGTATTATCATTTCCAACAATTATTAGCACACTGTTCCTTCTCTGTCTTACCTAACCTCTGACTCTCACACACTTGCAGTTGATTCCACCTATGGACAAGACCTCCTGGCCTTGCATATTGGTAAGAAAAGGTATATACTTTGAAAGGAGAAATCATTATAATATTAGTATAGTTTTTAAGCTAGATACAATTAGTAAAGCTTTTTCACTTGAAGGTGGTGTTCATAGTCTAATATATGATGTGATGTGATGTAATGTAATGTAATATAATATGAATCTGAGCACTGTATTGTCTGGCCAGAACTTCAGCAGCAACAATTTGTGGGTCTTCCACCAGTGGTGCTATACTTCCTGCATTCTCTTTGTGAATCCCATGGTTATCAGATTATTTCCCGAATCCTCTTTTCTTTATTTTACTTCCATGTTTGAAACAGTGTTTAGCAAGATGCTATATTCACCAGTTAGGTTTTTGACCCTTCCCCTTTAGTACCGTGCCAAAAATCTAATCCTTAGTCTGAGTCATACAAGGCAGCTGCTGTACCTCTGTCTGCAGTCCCAGATTCTTGATTCTTAATGAACATTATAATGGAGCTGGGCAGCTGGTAGGGTGCTTGCCTTGCATTCTGCTGAGTTAGTTTGATCCCTGGAACCATATATGTTTCTCCTAAAGCCTCTAAAAGGAGTGACCCCTGAGTGCAGAGCCAGAAATAAACCCTGGTCATCACTGGTGTCGCCCCAAAACCCTAAATACATACAGAAATATTTGTAGCAAACAGTGCTCTACTTCTTAATAAACATACTTTTGACTTTTCTGAAGTCAACTAATATTTTGTAAAGAGTCTGAAAAATCTGTAAACATTGTTACTCTTCTAAGATTGAAGAACTCGGATCCAGGAGTTTTATTTTTTTCAAGTGACCATATGCTTAAAAACCATGTGATGGATAATCTATTAAGATGTAGTGGATGTTGTTGCCATCTTTTTTATATTCAAATCTTAATTGGAGGGGGGGGGGAATCTTATCCCCAGCGTTGCCCAGCTGTATGTGGAACTGTGGTCTCCTGCATGTTCCCCAACCCTTAACTCTAAAAAGTCGAAGGTAAATACATATTTCATTAAAGACTAAAAATTGCCAAGTGTTTTGCAGTTATTAATTTTTTAAAAGTTTGACAGTACACATTATCTCCCAAATATAACAAAAAAGGTTATATAAACTAAAACTTAAAAAGTTTGAGATTATTTAAATAAGATATTTCAATAGTGTGCTTATTTGCAACTGTTTTCAAAATTTTACAAAATCTTACAAAATTTTGAATTCTGACATCTTTTTTTCTACAGAGCGGATCCCTTGTCCAACATGGTTTTAACCTTCTCTACTAAAGATGATGCCATTGCCTTTGCTGAGAAAAATGGTATGTTTGACTCATTCTGCTTTCACAAATAAAATTGAGACTTAATCAAAATCAGAGTCATATAAAATTTGAATTCAAAGAAATAATGGATTGGAGTGCCCACATGATTTGTAAAACAAAACTGCCCTAATTTCAAGTAAGAGGAGTAAAACTTGACTGAGTTCTGCCTTTCATGAAATCACTAACTTTTTTTTTTCTTTTTTGGGTCACATTGGCAATGCTCAGGGGTTACTCCTGGCTCTGCTCTCAGGAATTACTCCTGGCAGTGCCCGGAGGACCATATGGGGTGCCGGGAATCAAACCCGGGTCAGCAACATACAAGGCAAATAAACGCCCTTCCCGCTACGCTGTCTCTCCGGCTCCCTAACATTTAATTTTTAAACTCTTAACATCTTATTCTAGTTTTGATACCTGTTGTGTTTTTTTTCTTAATTTGAACTAAAATCATATCTATTATATCTAATAACTCCAATGATCTGAAAATAGTCATATTCCTTCTAAAATTTTACTTTCTATATTTGTCATTTTTTGGTTATGGTGGGCGTAAAATATTAGAGTTGAATGTTGCTACCAACAGAAATGCAAAATATTTTGCCCCCCCCTCTTTCCTACTGTCAATGTTGCTTTTCAAAAAGAGTCTTAGGACACCAATCTGGTCCCTCTATTTTTTATGTATTTAACATTTTTTATTATAGATTAGGTAATATGATTATAATAGTGTTTAAGTTTGTAACATTGATGTACAAAGTTACAAAATACATACTACCTCTTTCTATGCTACTCTGAGGCTATATAATTTTAAGTTGATTTCATAATGGACTTAACTTTGTAAAACCAGTCTTTCAAGACTGTAAAACAGTGTAGACAAACCTAATAGAAACAAAATTAAAGAATCAGGCAAAATAAGATAAAGGGTTGTGTTCTTCCCCTCAACCCCCCACAGTCCCCCAAAAAAAAACAAGTACAAGGCAACCCCCTGAAAAATACCTTAGTTGGATAGCTTGGTGAATAAAGGGCTTATTCTGCGAGTGAGGAACATGTGTTAATCCCTGGTGCTACTCAAATACAGAGTATAGTCCCTGTGACTCTTTTGTCTGTGTCACTGACACCACAACCAACCACTTGTGCTACCCCTGGTCATTGCAATAACAAAAAAAGTTCAAAGTGATGTTTATAATAATGCTTTACCAAACTTGAGAGAAGAATGAAAACTATAGCTCAGAAATATTAGAAAGGAAAGAACAGAAGCTAGAGAACTGAAGAATACAGGAAGAGCCTAGAGTCACACCAAGAATTCAGCAGCAGATGGGAGGCAGCATAAGAGCTGTTATGCGAGCTGGAAGACAACACATTAAAATGAGAAAAGGAATTTTCAGATGTGATGGAACCCTTGGAACAAAGTCCAGAGGAACAATATGTGCATTATAAAGACTCCAGGAGAGGAAAGAGCAGAAAACTTGAGATAAAACCCTAAACTTGCCTAATCTATTAAAGAAAATGGACACTCAGGTCTAGGAAACCTAGAGAAATACAAAGATGAACCCAAGAGATGAAAAGCCAAGACATATTATAATTTAAATAGTAAAGCCTAAAGATACAGAGAATATTAAAAGTGCTAAGAACGGGAATGGTCCAGGAGACGACACAGTGAGTAAAGCACATACCTTGCAGTGTGATTCAGTGAATTCAATTTCTAATGCCACCGCATGCCCTGAATCCCAGCCAGCTCCACTGGGTGTGTATACGTGACAGCTTTACTTGTGCCACAGCATGTGTCTGGCTGTACCACCGCTAAAAAGGCTCTGGAGAGCATGTGTATAAGGGAACATCACAGTAACCTCTTGCAAACTGATAGCCACACTGTGTAAACTACTCCACTAAAGGATTGCACCTGTAAAGCCCAATGTACCAGTATCACTATCAAGTATGTATGCAACCCCTAGCCATTACAACAGGAAGGGAAGGGGAAAATTCAATAAGTAAAATCAGCAAGAGACAGGCAACATGTTACAAACAGGGAGAAACACCAAAAGGTTTTTACTAGGATTTTCTTGTAGCTTACACCCAGAAGAGAGTGGCATGACACAGTCAGAAGTGCTGAAAGAGAAAAATAGCGTTCCTACCGCTAAACTCGGCCTTGTAAGAGATGTCCAGGGGCTACAGAGCTGCTACAACAAGCAGTGGGGTAATTGATTTTCACACAGCAGACTGGATTTGATCCCTGGCATCCCATATGGTTTCCCAAACCCTCCAAGAGTGACCCTAAGCTCTAGTAACCTAACGCTAACCCTAAGAGCCAGTAGTAAACAAACTGAACTTAACAATACATTGAAAGTATAATGTCATGATTAGCTGTGATTTATTATAGCAGTGTAGTAATGTATAGATGGTTTAACATTGACAGATCAACCAACATGCTATTGCTATATTAAAGGATGAAATGATATAATTATCATAATATGTGCATAAAAAGCATTGACTCAATTTAGCATCCTTAACTAAATTAAGGACAAAAACTCAGACTGCATACAGAGGAAACATACCTGAACAAGAGCTGTGTATGACAAAGACACAAATACTAGAGGAAGAATGAAAGTTTTGCTTCTTTTGCTCAGTGAGAGACAGGATGTCCACTTCCCCATTTCTATTCAGTACAGTATTAGGTCTAGCTACAGTAGTTGGGGAAGGGAAAGGAGAAACACCCAACCAAAATAAATAACTTTTCACTAGTAGCAGATGCTGTGCTACCACATATATGTGAATCCTTAAAGAAGTTGCTAGAAGTAATAAAATCAGTGGAATTGCCATATATAGAATGCCATATATAGAATAGATAGAATACAAAAATCTGTGGATTTCAATAAATAAATATAAGCTACCAGGAAAAAAAAGTATTGAAAACACTCCTGTGTACATTTGTATCCAAAATATAATATGCCTAGGAATGTTCAGATTTTGTTGTGTTCTAGAAAAAGTTGATAATATGGGTCATCAGGATCTTTGTGAAATAAGTAATATGGAGAAAGAGTAATTTTGTTTTTGTGGTGAAATATAAAAAAAAGGAACAGTTTAAATGCCTTCTAATTATGTTTCAGACTCACATAGTAGCATCATCAGAGCTGGGAAGCATGCCTGTGAGCCAGTCACTGTGCTAAATGTTTTTCTGACATTCTTATTTAATCCTTTGTGCATCTCTGAAATAGAACAGAGATTTTTCTCACTCTATATTTAAGAAAACCGAGTGTTTGAGACTAAGTAAAATTAACAAGGTCACCTACCTGTCAGTGGGTAGGCTTTATTTCAACATAATCATGCACATTTATTTATGAATTTATAGCTACTTTCCAGCTGTCGTGGAATTTCAATATTTGTAATAGTTGTAAGAGAAATATGGCTACTGAAGTCTAAAAAATAAATTCAGATTTGCCATTTACAGAAAAATATTTAAGAGATTCTAAATTATTATATATGCTGCTTTAATATTGAGGTCCATCCTTTGTCTTTCCTTGAATTTTTTATAAATTCAAAGCACCATTTATCCAAATGACTTGAAGGAGGATCTGTGCTTAATAGATATAAATCCACCAAAGTTTTTTTTTTTTTTTTTTTTACTATACCCGCAAATCTGCTTTCTGTCTTTATCCCCAAACCTATATTGTTCCTCCATTTGTAACCTAACCCATTTTGTTTATCATCCTTATTCCTGCCTCTGGAAGTCTTCAGAAAAATATATAGCCACAAAAGTATATGTAGTACTTGAAAATGTGTTTATTTTGAATGGAGGTATGATATAGGTACAAAATAAATATTTACTGGGTTTCCGTGACTTAGTATTTTAAAGCATATGAAATATCTTTATATTGACTGCATATGGAAATATTTTAAGATATATTTGGCTGTTAAAATGATTAATATTCAGTTTTCTGCAACTACTAGAAATTTAAATTTTGTTTTCATTGTTTTTATTAGGTAGCACTAATCTAGAATATTAAACAGTATGCAAGATATAATTCTATAATTTTAATATTTTATATTTTGTATAGGCATAAAAAGACCTTGTCCAACTTTTGCAGAATTCACATTATTTTTACAGTTATATTCTTCACGTTTAAGCAATATATCAAGGATAAGTGGAAACTCATACATGCTTTATACAGTGCAACAAAGAGCTAAGCGATATGTGTTAGTCTGTGTTTCATGAAACAAAATCTTCTGTTAATTAAAAAGTTTTACTTTTGAGCTGTGGCACTTGGGCCACCCCTGGCTCTTCTCAGGCAAGTCAGTCCCTTCCCCTTGCACCGCCTCTGGTCCTGTCTTCCATTTCTTAGTCAAGATATTTTGGGTCCTCATTTTATGTCTCTGAGATTGAAGTTCTCTTCCTGCCCTTAAGTACTTTATGCTTGAGTATCTCCTTATGCCATATCTCACCTTCCATAGAAGGCTGTTCTGTGAAACTAGGTACTGGGAAAGAAAAAGAGACTAGGAATACCCTCCCAAGATTTCTTTTTTTGCCCTTGCTTCTCACCTCCCACTAACTTTCCTCTCCCAGCACATTCACAAAGTCAGTACAAAGAGCCTTGACTAACAGGGCCTCCTCTCAAAGATCTTCCTTTGAGCTCCCCATGTATTTAAGAAGAACTCTACAGAAATGCTCTTTCTTTCTTCACAAAGGTTATCTGGGTTTTCTTCTGAAATGTAGATGAACCTTGTTTTAGGTTTTTTGTGTGTGTGGTACTGAAAAGACCAACCAGTCCCTCTGTGGCTTTTGTCTTTCCTTGTGTTTGTTGGTGTGATGGAAGGTTGAGAGAAGGAAGCTGTGGAAATGTGAATGGTTGAAGGCTAAGATCTAATTCCATTTACATGCTAATGACCCAGAAATGGCTCCCCCACCTCCCTTTTGATCTGATTTGAAACTTTGTGACTTTCCTGTAGTATATATAGTACCTCCTGTGTTTTCCCTCTTTGCTGTTAGTTGTAAAAGTTCTTTGAAATTCTCAAAATAGCAAAGGCCTCTTTCAGGAGTAAGAAGAGGACAGAGGATAAACCATGGAACTGCATTAACAGGAAACTCCTCTGAATAGGTGGTAGGAAAGGAAACATAGAAAATAAAGATAATTAGAGATGTAGTCCATGAACTAGAATTATTCCAGAAGTGAATATACCTTTAGCAGGATCTGAACTTCCAACTTAAACCTCCCAATGAGGATCTCAACCTCACACCTACATATGGTCAAAGATGCCTTAAAAACAAAGCTTAGAATGTTGCCTCTCATAGGTTAGTAGAATTATTTGCCCATTTAATGCTAAAGACTGAGGCCAATATTAAATCAGTTCAGAGTCAAACAACAAAAAATTAGTTTTATAAAAAAGTATCATATTGGAACACGGTGGGGTGGAGTTGAGTAATCAATACAAGGTAGGAGTTGTTATAAATAGCTGAAAGCCAAGGTTCTGAGATAAAAATCTGATAGCCTGGAAGTGGAAGAACATGTAATATATGATAAATTCCTATTAAAAAATTTGTTTCTACTCTCTCGCCTGTTTAAAAGATTGGGCTAATTATTTAGATTAGTCTCAGAAGGGTTAATTTGCCATGGTGCAGAAGACAAATATTTTCCCCCTACCATTCTAGTTTCTTGACCTTGAGAGCCTTCTGATAATAAAGTGATAATAGGTAAGAAACACAGACATTTAATAACATGTATACCTCCCATTAATAATGGGAGATAACCCAGTGTGAAAAGACAAGACCATGCCACTAAACCAAGATTTAGTACCAAACTGAACTGTAGCTTTAACCCTCCGCAAGATGGTAGTCTTAATGTGTTAGAGTTAACCTCAAGGATCAGAAGCTCCTGTCTCTCTGTTAGACGGGACCCTTACCCGACTCATCTCTCATTTTGCTGAAGAATCTCCTTGGCATGCCTTCTGCCTATAAAAACTTCCCATTTTGTTCAATTCCTTAGACTTCCCTTCTCACTAGATGGGCTGCATCTGTCTCAGAGAAACAGCCTTCTCTGAAAGTGAGATGTGGTAAGAGCAAAACATGAAAGTACTCATGCTGGGTAGTTTCAGGAATTATCAATAACAGGAATTTAAGTGTGAAGTTAAGAGACAAAGGCATTCTTACATAAAGAACAAGGGACTGATATCGCCCAAAAATAATAGTAGAGGAGGGGAAGTTGCTTGTCTTCTATGCAGCTGGCTCCGGTTGCCTTCATCTGGCTAGTCACTGAATAAAAGAGTTCCAGACCTATCTGAATGGATCTTATTAATCTGGGGGAACTGATAGGACTACAAAGCCACCAACCTTGAATAGCATTTCCGGTACAAAAAATATTAATAGTAGAGAATCCAACTGTGAGAGATTATCAGTTAAAGCGTAGTAAACAATCATAAGGTTCTTAGCAGATTTAAGTCCAAACCTTCTTCACTAATAGTTTCTAGAGTTTCAGTCATGTACTTCTTTCTAGTTAGAGAGGAAGACAAAAATTTTCCTTATTAATGTACATGACCCCACAAAAGGACAACTTCTTGTCTGTTTTCAGATTTTCCTGACTGATGTTTCTTTGAGTTATTTATTTTTTTTTTTTGCGTTTTTGGGTCACACCCGCGATGCTCAGGGGTTACTCCTGGCTCTGGGGTTGCTCAGGGGGACCATATGGGATGCCAGGGATTGAACCCGGGCCGGCATGGGCCGGCCGCGTGCAAGGCAAACGCCCTACCCGCTGGGCTATCACTCCGGCCTCCTGACTGATGTTTCTAAAAAAATAAATAACCCACCAAAAGAATTCTATTCCAAAGAAGCAAATATTAAGGTGGCAGAGTCAGTTCCCGTCATCACAAAAAGCTTTAAATTTGCAAAAATATTTTTCTTAAAGAATAATCAAATTGGACTTTTTAAACCCTCTTGAGTCTGGAAAGCCAAGCCAATAACTGGCCACAAGATCCTGTAGTATCTATTAATTTAGGAGAAATTCCTCTTTGTTTGAGTCCTGATTTAGCCTATTGTTCCTGCCTTAGGAAACTGTAAACCCATTGTCAGGTGATTTTTTTTTCTTGGAAGGAATTTGTTAGCATTGGCTCCATAAAGTTTACTTTAGTTCCTGATTGAGAATCATTTTAAAATATGTTATTCCAGGTAAGTTCTTGGTTGCATAACAGTATTTCAATTATGTTCTACTAAAGAGAACATATTATTGAATACATAAAAATAACTGTACTATTACGAAAATAATATTCAGAGTCAGAGAGCTGAAACACCTGCTCCAGGGCTTGATGTTGTAGTTCAGGGGTGGATGTTCTCCATTGAGTGCTCCCACCCCACTCCCAACTAAGCTGTGAGTAGCCCATCCCCCAGCACTGCCAGGTATGGTCCAAGAATATTCAAGAGTTCCCAGTTTCAGTAGGGGTTATTTGTTTGAGAATGAAATGTCATTTACAGATTTTAATTTGCAGAGTTTACTAAATTGCAATGTGCTACTGAGTCCATAAAAGGGAATGGACTTCCTTAAGTGTTCAGAAATTAAAAATATATTTTTATATCAAAAAATTTTATATATCAAAAAATCATATGTTTATTCTGTTTTATAAAATTTTTCTGAGATTAAGTATAGCTACTTCACAACTCCGAGTTCTGGAAGTTCTGACTTACTCCACTAGATATGTTTAAAATTGTTTGCTGTTGGGCCAGAGCTAGTATAGCAGGTAGAGTGTTTGCCTTGCACGGCTGACCCAGGTTTGATCCCTGGCATCCCATATGGTCCCCAAGCACAGCCAGGAGTAATTCCTTAGTGCAGAGCCAGGAGTAACCCCCTGAGCATTGCTGGGTGTGACCCAAAAAGTGAAAAAAAAATCGTTTGCTGTTGGAAACTTATAAATAACCAAAACTATCATGTATTCTTATGTGGTATTCATTTTCCTGAAAAACAGTCTACTGTGGCCTATTGTTTACTATAATAACTTCTTTTTGGGAAGTATCAGAATATAAGACATACTCATAATGTCTATAGTTACATTATTAATAATCTAAAATGAATGTATAATAGCTTAGTCAATCCAAAAGCAGTATAAGCAGAGTATCTGTAAATAATCATCTAAGCCTCTTTTCAGAGGAAACAGTACACATTTGCCTAATTTATAAAATGAATGAACATTATATTTACAGAGAAAAAAATCTTGATATAACATGAATTTGTCAAACAGTACCAATAAATAATAACTATTATGCACCCGTGTACTATAAAACTGTTTAGGTAAGTGATACGGATTTCTAACTGACAAATATACACCTAGCTTAGAAGATACAGGTTTCAAAATAAAGAAACCAAGTTACTAGGTGTCGGGCGCGCGGGGTCCCCGAGGCCGGAGCGGTCCCTTCTACCCCGGCGGCGGGAATGGATGGACACTCAGGAATTCGATGCGGTTTTAAAAGGCTTTACTTACACAGGTTCAGGCATACAATCAGAAAAGGAAAAACCCGATGCTTAGGATTCAGGCTAGAACCAGCCACGGAGCCGAGGGACCACAGGTAAACCGGGGGCGGAAGAAGGCGGAGAGCGGAAGCTATTTATACACAAAAGCTGGTGGGGTGAGTGTGGGGGCCAGGAAGGGCGGGGGGACCAGAGAGGGGGGGCCAGGCCGGTGGGTGAGGGGGGTCTGGTGGTGTCAACATTTTTCCCTAGCACAAGTTTGGGGGGCGCATTTCCTGGGTTCGGTGTGGGTGGGGTGCGGGTTGGTATGGGGGGGGGGGTGGTCTATTGTTTTGGGAAAGAAGAAAGTGTTTTAGCTGTCATTATACGGACTAAGTGGTATTTTGTGGGGGCTCGAGGGTGTTGGGGGCGCAGGAGGTGCGAGGTGTGGGAGGGAGGGGGGGGGGGTGTTTTTGGGGTGGGGGGGGGGGTTAGTTTTCCTTTTTTAATTTTTATTTTTATTTTTTTTACTGTAAACAAAAGTTAGAAAACTAAGTTGTATTTTTCTTATTTATAGAAAAAAGAAAAGTCTAAAAAATTTTCGAGGGTTATCGGTGCTTCACCTTTAACACTTAAACAGCAAGGAAACATTAAGACACAATGAATTTTTTTAGGTACCCTGGAGGGTTATTTAGGTGCTTTTACCTTTAGAGGGGTTTTTTTTTTTTTTTTTTTTAAGAAGGTTATCAAAGCAGGCGTTATTAAAGACGAACAAGATAAGCGAAGTTGTTATTTAAGATGGACCAGTTTAACAGGCTGCAAAGCAGGTTAATATAAGAGACCACGAGGTTTGAGCAGTTTTTAAATTAAGACTTTATTTGAAGAAATAGGGCTTTTAAACCCAAGCCATATAACAGTTTTTAAGGGAATTGGGTTTGAGTTTGAGTGTTTTTAGCGGCCTCCTGAGACGTTTAAGGTGAATAATGTTAATAGTTTTTGTTGCTTTAATAATCGATTGAAAAGTTTTGAGCACATTTAACACTGCTTAGCCATAACATTTACATCAGCATACATGCCATAAGTCATTGCCAATCCAATAACATGTTACTCAGACGGGGGGGAGAAAGCGAAATTATCGGTTATTAAGGAAAAGGTACTAGAAGGTGGCAGGAGCTGTAGAGAGCTAAAGCTTTTTTAGCTGAATTAAAAAGATCCATACTGGGTCCTTACGAGGTAAATGCGGTAAGATCTAATCATGTTTACGGGATTTTACATTTACCTTAGTTGGGGAGGGGCGCACGGGTTTGTTTTTTGCTTTGTGGGGGCACACCCAGCCGTGCTCGATTACTCCTGGCTCTGAACCCAGAAATTAAGTCCTGGCAGTGCTGGGAGATCAAATGGGATGCTTGGGATTGAACTTAGTCGGCTGCATGCAAGGGCAAATGCCCTACCTTCTGTGCTGATGCTGTAGCCCCCAAGGTACTGTTTTTTTTTTTAAATAACTGAAATTGTAACGGATAAGCTGTTGTCTGATATCAGCAAAGCACAGTGTAAGCAGATCTTTGTATTTAGCTTACAGCACACAATCTCAGTAATGTTTACCATAATCATTAAACTCTAAGTTAAGGGAACTCTGACTTAAAATCTACCCATATAACTTAACAGCTATCCATATAGTAGTAACATATCAAATAAAAATCTATGTCTAGCACTGCCCTTTTTTCATGGTTGAAAGGATTTTCTAGGAGGCCTGTAGAGAATCTCAAATATAGATTCAGGTTCAAAGATACTAAGAAACTAAAATAAAACCTTTACAGTCTAATCAGCTTACACAAATAACACATTTCAGTACTTAGCACATAATGTAATATGCTCTCTTTGTCTCTGTTACTCCAAATAGTATGTGTGTGTCCCCAAACATATCTATTAACCAACCAACCAAATACAGTAACTCTAATTTTATAATACAAAATAGTTCATAACTGTTCTATACCAGAATTCTCGAGATACTAGCATACATTTTAAATTTACACAGCACAGCTTTCTACAATATAATCTGGTTTTTCTCATGGCAAAAAAGAATGTATTAGGCACCCAGATAGGCAAGGAAGAAATCAAGCTA
The DNA here is from genome assembly GCA_021461705.1 of Cryptotis parvus. Classification (NCBI taxonomy): domain Eukaryota; kingdom Metazoa; phylum Chordata; class Mammalia; order Eulipotyphla; family Soricidae; genus Cryptotis; species Cryptotis parvus. The sequence goes on along the minus strand of JAJIBD010005563.1, from coordinate 47,578 downwards.
TCATTATTTGCAGATGACATGATATTATACCTAGAGAACCCTAAACTCTCGACCCAAAAAACTCTTAGAAACAATAGATAGGTATAGTAGAGTGGCAGGGTACAAAATCAATACCCAAAAGTCGGTTGGCTTTCCTATACACAAATAACGAAAGAGAAGAAAGGGATATTAAGAAATCGATTCCATTCACAATTGTGCCACAGAAAATCAAATACCTAGGAATCAGCTTAACCAAGTGTGTAAAGGACCTATACAAAGAGAACTACAAGACACTGCTTCAAGAAATAAAAGAGGACACGAGGAAATGGAAACACATTCCCCTGCTCCTGGATGGGGAGAATTAACATTGTCAAGATGGTAATACTCCCTAGAGCTTTGTACAGATTCAATGTGGTTCCTATACGGATACCCATGACATTCTTTAAAGAAATTGACCAAGCACTCCTGAAATTCGTATGGAATAATAAACCCCACGGATAGCTAAAGCAATCCTTGGGAAGAAGAAGATGGGAGGCATCACCTTTCCCAACCTCAAACTGTACTACAAAGCAGCAGTAATTAAAACAGCGTGGTACTGGAATAAAATCAGACCTGTGGACCTATGGAATAGAGTTGAGTATCCTGACACACACCCTCAAAGACATGATCAGTTAATCTTTGATAAAGGTGCAAAGAGTCCAAACTGGAGTAAGGGAAAGCCTCTTTAACAAGTGGTGCTGGGAAAACTGGACAGCTACATGTAAAAAAATGAATTTGGACCTGTGTCTAACACCTTGCACAAAAAATCAGATCAAAATGGATTAAAGATCTCAATATCAGACCTGATTCCATAAAGTATGTTGAAGAAAATATAGGAAAATCCCTCCACGACATTGACGCTAAAGACATCTTCAAAGGTGAAACATCATTAACAAAGCAACTAGAAGAAAATATAAACATATGGGACTACATGAAACTGAAGAGCTTCTGCACCTCGAAAGAAACAGTGACCAAGATAGAAAGACAGTCCACAGAATGGGAAAGAATATTCACCCAATACCCACCTGATAAGGGGTTAATATCCAGGATATATCAGGCACTGGTACAGCTATATAAGAAAAAAGAATGTATTCTATAACAAATTAAAAATTGCTTCTCCATTACATATAAAATGCTACAAGTATATAAACTCAAAATTTTGTTAATTATCAGAATCTAAATATTGTCTAGAAATAATCTTTAGTTTGTAATTGGTGTTTCAATATTTTGGCATAGAAATCATCTAGATATAATATAGAAGAAAGCATGACTTCAAGCAACAGTTACTCTCAGTGACTCAACCTCACTGACCAATTAAACAGAAGCAAAAAAAAAGTAGACTGCATTAAATTAAGAGCTTCTGCACGGCCAAAAAAATGAGGGCCAGAATAAGAGAAGCCGTTCCCATACTGTGAAAAGGTATTTTGCTCATCAGATAAACGGTTAATATCCAAGATACATGAAGCACTGGTAGGACTTTACAGGAGAAAAACCAACCAGCCCAATCAGAAAATTGGTAAGAGATAAATATCAATTTCCTCAAAATACACACATGCAAACACATATAATAGGTTATCATTGTTTGTGGTAGTTTACATTATATCAAGTTATTTCAAACACTAAGTAACAAATACTAAAATATTACCTATAAAGGAGCCAGAGTGATAGTAAGTACAGTGGGTAGGGCCTTTTGCCTTGCACATGGCTGACCTAGTTCAATCCCCAATATGCCATATGGTCCCCTCCAGGAGTGATCCTGAATGCAGTGTCAGGAATAAGTCCTGAGCACTGCTGGGTGCCCTCCCCTCACCCCAAATTACACATCCATCCATATATATCATATAAAATTTACAGGAGAAGACAACCAGCCTCAAATACATGAACAATTAATCTTCGATAAAGGAGGAAAAAGTTCGAATTGGAGCAAGGAAAGCCTTTCAACAAGTGGTGCTGGGAACTGGGCAGCTACATGTAAAAAAAATGAATTTGGACCTGTGTCTAACACCATGCACAAAAATCAGATCAAAATGGATTAAAGATCTCAATATCAGACTTGAATCCATAAAGTACATCAAAGAAAATATAGGAAAAACCCTCCACGACATTGAAGCTAAGGACATCTTCAAAGAAGAAACACCACTAACAAAACAACTAGAAGAAAAGATAAGCATATGGGACTACATGAAAGCTAAAAGCTTCTTCACCTCAAAAAGAAACAGTGACCAAGATACAAAGACAGTCCACAGAATGGGAAAGAATATCCACCCAATACCCATCTGATAAGGGGTTAATATCCAGGATATATCAGGCACTGGTAGAACTTTACAAGAAGAAAACAACCAACCCCATCAAAAAATGGGGAGAAGAAATGAACAGAAACTTCAACTAGGAAGAAATTCGAATGGCCTAAAGACACATGAAAAAATGCTCATCATCATTAATCATCAGAGAGATGCAAATCAAAACAACAATGAGATATCATTTTCACCACAGAGACTGGCACATATCCAAAAGAACAAGAACAACAAGTGCTGGCGTGGATGTGGGGAAAAGGGGACACTCATCCATTGTTGATGGGAATGTCGACTGGTATAACATTCTGGAAAACAATATGGACATTCCTCCAAAGACTAGAAATTGAACTCCCATTTGACCCAGCCATAACATTCCTGGAAATATACCCTGGGAAGCCAAAAACACGCAGCGGAACACCATCCCTACTTTTATATTCATAGCAGCATTATTCACAATAGCCAAAATCTGGAAACAACCAGAGTGCCCAAGAACTGATGACTGGATAAAGAAACTTTGGTACATCTATACAATGGAATACTATGCAGCTGTTAGGAAAAAATGAAGTTATGAAATTTGCCTATAAATGGATGGACATGTGTCGGGAACGCCGCCGGGTCCCCGACAGTGTCTGGACAGAGGTTGTCTTCTACCTCCGAGGACGCCGGGAGAAAGATGAAAACTCACGAGTCCGGTGCAGTTCCAAAAATGGCTTTTAATAGTACAAAAGCTCTTCCACAGCAATCCAATATAATGAACAAACTCTAGCTCTGGTCCGAACTTAGACGATACAAAAGAGCCTAAGTCTCCCACCAAAGAGAGAGGGGATCTCACCCGAGCTGAGTCCTCCCCAGGAGCAAAAGGCCAAAGAGCAAAAGGCCAAAGCCAAAAGCCAAAAGCCGCAGGGAGCCAAAAGCTGAAGGCTGAGGAACCAAAGGGCAAAAGGTGAAGGGGGCCTCAAGTCAGCCCCTTATATACATCAAAGTAATCCAATAGGGAGGTTGTCATGCCAACAAAGAACCCTAAACAGAGTGTAGTGCCACACCCTATTGCAGGTATAAACAAAGGTTACACCAAGGACTAATCCCGAGATTATCTCTTATGTAAAACACTGGAGAGAGAGGGGGCTGATATAAAAGTAATACATCTTAACTTCATGAGCTTCATGTAATCTAGATGGTACCCACAAGGTCCTTATTATTATCTGCACCAGTGTGATTCTGAGTATCTTGTTCTCATGTACTGAAAGGGTCATACTCGCCTGCTTAGAGCAAACTAGTATGATCCTTCCTATAGTCTTCCTTTAGTCTCAGCGTAGCCAGGGTGGTAGTCTCCTGGTAAATTCTAACTGTCCCACATTGGGTGCAGTGGGTATAAAGAGGAGCTGTGCCCAATCTAGAAAACATAGAAGTCTTAGTAGATGTATAAGTCAGAAGTTATTCAATCAAGGTGACTTCTGTAACTGCCACACCCTCTAGCAGTGTTTACATAGAAGAGAGATCTCATTAGGAATGAACATTGGCTTAAATAAGATTAAGCTGGGAGTGAGCAAAACAACAAAACTCCCAGATTAGCTAAACATGTCCTCCAACAGACATGGAGAGGATCATGTTGAGTGAAATTAGCCAGGAGAGAGACAGATATAGAATGACTGCATTTATTTGCATGACATAAATATATATATATATATATATATATACATATACATATTATGATACCAGTATCCAAGGTCAGGTGAAACGTGGCTCAGGAGGTCTTGCCAAAGGTGGAAACTACCACAAACGTGTGGAAGCAGAGGTTAGGTAAGACGGAGAAGGAAACAGTGTGCCAATAATTGTTAAAATCCATTACCACATAGAACTTAGCTTTAAATACAGGCAAAAAGATACACATTATAACCTCTAAGTATGTGTATTACAATCCATAACATGTAAGACAGGGGGGGGGGGGAGGGGAGAGAGAGAGAGAGAGAGAGAGAGAGAGAGAGAGATAAAGAGCCTGCCACGGAGGCAGACTAGGGAGGAGGGGGAGGGAATCGGGACATAGGTGGTGGGCAGTGGGCACTGGTGGAGGGATGGGTGCTGGAACACTGTATGGCCGAAACCCAAATATGAACATTTTTGTAGTTGTCAAAAATATATATTATAAAAATAAATTTACAGGAGAAACAATTTTCTTGAGCCTCTAGTCACAAAATGTTGTCTGCTGATGAGTATGTAATCTTATTTTATGTGTTTTTGATACCTTTCTTATATGAATTGTTAAATATGCCTGAAGGTAATACATATTGGCATATTCCAACCTTGCTCTTAGGAGAACTAGTAAAAACACTACCATTGGGAGCCATTTTTAAACAGTGAAATACCAAGAAGAGAAACAAAAATTGAAAGAGATTAAAAAAAAAAAAGCCAACAACAAAGGGGGCTGTAAATAAACCATGAAAAGGACACTTGTTTACAAGAACTAAGGAAGCTGAGGTTACCTTGCTTGACTTCAGCTGGGCATATGTGTTACTTAGATTGCTCGCCCCTCCTGTCCATGTCACAAATGACCATGGAAGCATCATGAGGACTGATTTGGGGATTATGGATGAGAGAAAGAGGAAGATAAAAGGATTAAATAAGATTCTAGATATCACTGCATAGACTACTAATTACATGAAGATTTCTGATTCTTGTTGGCAACCACCATTATCCTGTAGTTCTCTAGAAAACATTTTCTACATTTCTAATGACTGATTTGCAATGGTACTTACTTTCAGGACACAAAAGAGAAATAATTGAGTAAATTCCTGGGTTTTGTTGCAGATAATGAATAATGTGGTTCAGATTGCTGCTTTAGAAATAATGATGCTATGCGGCCAACCCGGTTCAATCTCCCGGCATCCCATATGGCCCTGAGCACCGCCAGGAGTAATTCCTGAGGGCAGAGCCAGGAGTAACCCTGAGCGTTGCTGGGTGTTACCCAAAAAAAATTTTTTTAAAAAGTTTAGAAATGATGATGCTAGATGGCAAAGGATAAAATTTGAGCACCAGACAAGAGGCTCGGCTGTAAAATACATCCTTTACAGTGTATAAGACCTGGGTTCAGTTTCAGCATCTCAAAAACCTTTATAGAACAGTGAAACTTAAGGGAACCATGGACTATTGCATCAGAGGTTTTTTTTCTTTTTGAGGTGTTGGGCCGTGGTAGACAGTATCCTGTCTCCTTAAGCTAATTTGCTTTGCATTATTATTTTCTTAGTTGGTTCATTTTATATCATTTTTATTTTTTCATTTTATTTACTTATGTTTACTTTTTGGGTCACATCCGGTGACACTCAGGGGGTTATCCCTGGCTCAGCACTCAGGAATTACTCCTGGCAGTGCTCAGGGGACCATATGGGATGCTGGGGATCGAACCCGGTCGGCCGGTGCAAGGCAAACACCCTACCCACTGGACTATTGCTCCGGGCCCCTCATTTTAGTTAAAGAATTGCTTTGCCAGCATATCCAAAACATTCTTTTATATTTTCTAAGATACTTTGCTTTTGAATTATTCTGAATCGCCTCCCCACCCCTGCTATCTTAGATACTTTGCACTTTTAAATAAATTCCTGCAAAGCTATTTTCTTGTGCCCACCCCATCCACAACAATCCACTTACATTTTAAATTTCCATGTTGCTTTCACCCAGGCATAATATGAATACGTAGCCTGGTAAGAAATCTTGAAATTTTCCAAGTACCAACATACTTTCTTTGGGCTTCCAAAAGCCTTGCTATTCTGATACCATGCCTCTGCTAGTGCTAACTGCCAGTTATTATCGGCCGGTGCCAAATTATGTGGTGGTTCTTGCTTTGTACACAAATAGCTAGTAGGAAAAACCATTAATACTGTTCACTTCCGAACTCATGGCTTGAGGCTAGGTTATTAGAGGAGAAAGACCTCTAATGGAATTTGGGCAAAGGTTACTACAGGTAAAATAGTTTATAAGCAAAGCACTGATGAATATTTATCTGTATTTTTATATAACTGGACCATTAATAAAATGATTCTATAAATACAAATAAATTTTTTTGTTTCATACATGGATTTTTAATTTAATTGGAATCTTCAGTTCTGTAGCTTTTTGGGAGAAGGATAGAATTTGAAAAATTATGCCATTTATACCATAGGATATATAGATAATTTTCCAGCCACTATCTAGAGATGATAAAACTAAATGGGGGGAATCACATTTAAGTTTACTAATGCATTTACCAGAGGTACTTATTATACCAAGACTTAGAGTTCAGAAATCTCTTTGTGAAAGCATTACGGTGTGAAATAGTAAAGGGACTCGTCATTTAGGTGCTGTTGGTTGGATTTATGGTTAATCCATGCCATATGACTGCTCTCCTCGGTGGGAAGTGACGGCAGCCCATCTCTGGGGCAGCTGCGGGACTCAGTTTCTTTGATCTTCTGCTGCACAGCTGGGAAGAACAAGGGCTGGTTTTCAGCATCCTAACAGGACAACATATGGGCCCATTGTTGTAGACTACACCTTGATTTTATATAAGCTTTTTAGGGAAAGCAGGTGTTTCTACAGCCAAGAACTTGTTCAGAAACTCACTTATTTCTTTTAAAAGACTTTGTTTGGAAGATTGCAAAAGAAATTTAAACGTTTCACAAATAAAATTTCAATCTTGGTTTCTACTTCTTGAAAGTTACATTAACAAATGTTTTCTTTAACAAATTTCAAGTAGAAAGTAAAAAGGTAAATTCATGTGACATAGCCATTGTGAAGTATGTGCAAACTTAATGTCTTTTCAAATAATATTCTTAATTAATTGGTCTGCATCTGTTGTGAATTAGCATCAGCTTTCCTCAGACCCTCCTTTGCTCTCAGAGAATATAGTTCTTATGGAGCTCCGGGAACAGGGTTGTTTCCTACAGAAAAATGTGAGGAAAAAAGGAGCTAGAGAGATCATTCAATGGAAAGAGCATTTGCCTTACATACCGCCAACCCAGGTTTGCTATCCGATACTGCATATGTTCCCGAGCCCCACCAAGAATGGTATTTGAGCACAGAGCCCTGAGCAGAGTAAGCCCTGAGCACTGCCAGGTATAACATAAAAGCAGAAACAAAGGAAACTGAGGAAAAGAAACTCCCCCTGTCCTGGTTGGCAGTAGTAAAGTAACCATACAGAGAAGCTTGCCGTTTGCACATGCAAGGGCCTCGTATGTTTGCCTAGAGTTCAGAATGCTCTGCCCATCCGCATTCCGGTCCCTGAAATGAGAGTCTGTCTACTGTTGTGGTCACTGTCAATAATAGCTATAACCAGGCTCGCAATTCTTAGGAGCCAGCACACACTTTAGTTACCAAAAGAAAACCCAAACCAGTTTGAACCTCAGTCTTCTCAACACCTTGCCGTGACCGTGACAGCATTGAGTGTGAAAAGATGCTAGAGTTACGTCTGCTGTAAAAATAGGTACATTCTCTCCCTGGTAGTGGAAAGATAGATATTAACCAGATAAATGAAAGACTGATGAGCAGGTTTTGTATAACGACTGTTTCTAAGTGTTTTTTAAATGCTCTCTCATTTCTCTTAGCCTCTTGGAACATCTTCACTGGGCTGAAGCCTGTGTTGGGAGGAAGCGTAGGTTCACTCACATGTCACTTGACAAGAAACATTCGTGGCAGTCCTGAATAATTTGCCGGATAGCATAACTATACATAGAACCTGTACTATAAAGTATTTATTTTGTGTGCACTGGGGTTAGGGAGAAGAGATGGCAGAAGGGTAAGGAAAACACATGAATGACTGTCACTCAATTTTCAGGGATTCTTGAAAACATTTTGTCAGGGGCCAGAGAGATAACTCAGGGGTGGAGCTTATTCCTTGCATGTGAGGACCGAAGTTGACATCCAGTACCTCGTGACTTAGTGGGCCACCTGGGCACTGCTTAGGAGGCAAAATACATTTTTTAAACAACCAAAGTGTTTTTTTTTTTTTTAAACACATTTACAAAACAAAATGCAAGGGGCTGGAGAGATAGTACAGGGGCTAGGGCGTTTGCATTGCATGTGCCAACAGGAGTCGATCCCTGGCATCCATATGGTCCCCCAAGCACCGCCAGGAGTAATTCTTGCATGGAGAGTCAGGAGTAACCCCTGAGCACCACCGGGTGTGACCCAAAAACTAAAAAGGAAAAAGGAAAATTTTTGATGATGGTTTTGTTTTAGTTGAATACTGTTTTTGTTTGTTTTAGTCACCAAAGTAGCCAGTAGTTCTTTGATTACTTGGATTTCACTTTTGTGGCAAAATTGAATTCTAACTATTGAAACAAACTTTATGGCAGCATAAACTACTCACTAAGAAGCACTGGATTGAATTCATGACAGTTCATGAGATCAAGAGAGTTACTTAAATCTACACAACAATTTGGTTTGGATATTTTATGTGTAACTATACAGTTCATTCAGCAGTGAATTAAATGATTCAACATGAATTATTGAAGAAAGTCCTGAGAGACAGAGATGAAGTTGCAGGGATGAAAAACTGATTTTCTGGGAAAAGTAAAAGTTATAGACATTGCTTGGACAAGGGAATAGAAGGGTGACTTAATTATATTTTCGAGGAAGAGATGTTGATTTGATTGTTCTGCATTGCTTACTAGAACTCAAGAATTAGACTTAAAACAGAAGACAGATATAGATCAGTTCATACTCTAAAAAAAATTGTGAATGACTTTGGAAAGAAGGGTTATACACTCTAAGAATGAAATAGTGGTTCTTAAATTTCTCTCCCTCTCCCTCTCCCCAGGATCAAGTAAGTTCCAGTTCCCAAACAAGCCCCCACTAAAAGATTCTAATCAGATGGTTTCTGGTGAGGCTTCAACATTTATCTTGAGGGACCAGAGAGATATCGCAGCTGGCTAAGCACATACTGTATGCATGCAGGAGTCCTGGGCTTGATCCTAGCACCGCATGAGCCAGAAGCACAGAGCCAATTGTGATCAGAAAACAAACAATATATATTGCCAAAAAAAGTTTTTTTTTTTTTTTTTTTTTTTTTTGCTTTTTGGGTCACACCCAGCAATGCTCAGGGGTTACTCCTGGCGGCGCCGGGGACCATATGGGATGCCAGGGATCGAACCCAGGTCAGCCGCATACAAAGCAAACGCCCTACCCCGCTGTGCTATCGCTCCAGCCCCCAAGTTTGTATTTTTATCAGCTGTTTCCATAGGATTCTAATCTACAAAGTACTTGAAACGTGTTGAAAATCTAAGTTTAATCAGTAGCTTGATTCAATCCTGACTTAGTTCGGGACTGACTCAAGTATCTTGCGTAGTCTCTTCCAGTGTTGTTACTAATGTACTTAAGCAGAAACATACACAATTTTTAGTATGTGTAACATACTAAACATTGAACTTAAAACGTTCAACTTAACATTGAACTTAAAATGTTATAAAGGGACCAGCTTTTAGAAAACAATAGTTTGGTCTTTTTTTTTAACATAGCACTTTATTTTTTTATTTTCTTTGCTTTTGGGGCGGGGGAGGGTCACACCTGGCATTGCTCAGGGGTTACGCCTGGCTCTGCACTCAGGAATTACTCCTGGCAGTGCTCAGGGGACCATATGGGATGCTGGGGATTGAACCCAGGTCCGGCCGCATGCAAGGCAAAAGCCCTACTCACTGGACTATCACTCTGGCCCCGTGTTTTTTTTTATTTTTAATGTTATGAATGACAGTTACTAAAACTCACATATTAAACTGTATATTAAGTAATAAACATGTTTACATAATATATAATGATCGGTTATTGGGCATGGACACTTGAATTAGGAAAAATCAAATCGTGGGTTACACCTTTAATTTGAGAGATGTTAAATCGTAGCGATGTTTTTAACCCTCTTGTTATACAGGATTGTAAGGGAACAAATTACTAAGTATTTATATTTCAGATGTGTTGACATGTACTCCTGATGATAAATGAACATTAAATTTATGAAAGTTAGCCTCTGCTAGCTGTGTTCTTCAGGTATCCTAATTTTGTTCCTGTGAGCTTGTTTATTTTTATTTTCTAGGATGGCGCTATGACGTTGAAGAGAGGAAGGTTCCAAACCCAAGTCCAAGTCCTATGGCGCAAACTTTTCTTGGAACAAAAGAACAAGAGTCTCCACAAAGTAGATTGGCACTGACTATATCTCTGTGCTCAACTGTGAATAGAGTCAGCTGTGCAGTATTTATAGTCTGTGTATAACACATCTCTCTCAAGCTCCTCATAAATTTGACCTTTCAACTACAAGTAATTTTTGTGTTGTCTTTGAAAACTTTATTGTCTCCAATTGAGCGTGTTGCAGTTTCCTATATAGAAAGATTTGAAATGGCCATACCTCTAGGAAATTTCCAGTTCTTGGAATCTACTGAAAAGAAATGCTTAAAGCCAGTCACAGCATTGAAGTTCTGTATATTTTCTTGGTGCCAAGGATTGACCCTAAGGTCTCACTTGAGGGCAGATGTTCTATCACTGAGCCATATCCCTGGCCCTGAAATTTTATATTCTTTATTCATTTTCAACTTAATAGTGTTAATGTACTATCATCACTCATTATTGAAATGCAGTAAATGAGTTTTTTTTTTATCTCAGTGGAAAAACTCAACTACTTTACAGTCTAATAACCCTAAATCCAAACCTCCTTTATAATTGAAATTCTCAACTTTTTTATTTTGTTATTTTTTTTTTCCTTGGGTCACACCTGGCAATGCTCAGGGGTTACTCCTGGCTCTGCACTCAGGAATTACTCCTGGCTGTGCTCAGGGGACCATATGGGATGCCGGAGATTGAACCCAGGTCAGGTGCATGCAAGGCAAATGCCCTACCCACTGTACTATCACTGCAGCTGCTCTCTTCTTTAATTAGAACTGTATATTCTCAAAATTTCTGTGAGTCTGCATGAATTGTGTCTGTGAGGACTTCTAAATAAGTTTGCATATTCTTTGAACCGGATGACTCAAAAAATGTAAATCAGGCCATTGTTGATTCTTCTGGATTTACTTTTTTTTGTTTCTATTTTTCCTTTGGGACTGCACATAGCTGTTCTCAGGACTTAGTCCTAGTTTTGTGCTCCGAGTCACTTCTGGCAGTGCTGAAAATCCAACAGGGTGACTTAGTGCAAGGCAAATGCGTTAACCCCATGTTAAGATAAATACGTGATTTTGTTTTTTTTTAATCATTTGGGTCATATGGTACAAGTTATCAAGAACATACTCTTGTCAGGCTCTTCCATAAACACTTTGCATTCTAGCCTTCATAATGATGCAGATACAGCAGGAGCTAAGGAGGAACTTAGGTCTTGGGTAGCTAATCCCACCCAAGGAATAGGCAGTCAATCAGAATGTAGAAGGGGATACCTGGGGCGGGATTTGGCAACAAATAAAAGGCAACCCCAGGCTCCTCCCCCAAGAGGAGAGAAGAGCTCTTCTCTCTCTCTCTCTCTCTCTCTCTCTCTCTCTCTCTCTCTCTCTCTCCCAGTGCACATAGGCCACGGAAGGCCAGGCGAGGGCTGCTACAGGTATGGGCCAGGCTTAGAGACCAAGATTACGGTAGGGCTTGGATGCCCATGATAGCCCAGGTTCAGGCAGGGCACAGACGCCCAGTTACAGGGCAAGGTACTGAGGACAGGAGTCTCACCCACGAGGGCAGGGTGGAGGCTGGAGACTAAGGAAAGCCGGGACAGGGCAAAAGGGACCACGGGGTACAGTTGGGAGGCCCAGCAGCAGGCACTGAGAGAGCAGCACAGGAACAGGACCGGGCCATCATCGTGGGATGTGAGCAGACTGCGTGGGACAGGACCAGGAATTCGCTCACGGGTAACAAAGAGGCCAGACTTTTGGGGGAAGGGACCTGGAATCCTCTGTACATTAAACTAACTTTCTTTTACTTTTTTTTTTTTTTTGGGGGTGGCCACCGGCGATGCTCAGGGGTTTCTCCTGGCTCTGCACTCAGGAATTACTCCTGGCGGTGCTTGGAGGACCATATGGGATGCCGGGATCAAACCCAGGCCGGCATGGGCAGGCCACGTGCAAGGCAAACGCCCTACCCACTGGGCTATTGCTTCCCCCATAAACTAACTTTCAACCTTCTGAGTTTTGTATGTAATTATGTAATTCAGTCATATGATCCTTAAGAACCCATTAGCACAGGTGAATCCACTTTCATGTTAACAATACTATTTAGTGGACACTATTTCTCTAATTTCACGAGAACATAATTCAACACCTGCAGAACTAAATAATCACTTAACATTGCAGTGGTTTTAAATGTTAGAGCTGGAAGTAGCAACTATGTTTGTCTTCGAAGTCCATACTCTTAATTACTTTGGCTATAAAGAAAGATGATTGATTAATGGCAGATGGTCTCTTTGAATTGTGAATATGTATTCTTTGATGTTTCAAAAAATTATATACTAAATATAGTCTCACAGTTATTTCATAAAAACACTAATAGCACTCTGACCTAGGCCAATAAAAGAAAACACATCAAAGTGTAAATTTGTCTAATCTTGTAGAACCTATTAGCCATCCTTTCAAAATGTTAACTATACTGAATTCTAAAAATGCCCTTTTTATGGGCCAGAGTGATAGTACAGTGGGTAGAGCAATTGCCCTGCACACAGCCTGCCTGGGTTCAATCCCTGGCATCCAATATGGTCCTTTGAGCACCACCAGGAGTAATTCCTGAGCACTGCCAGGTGTGACCCAAAAAAAAAAAAAAAAAAAAAAGCCCTTTTGGGGCTGGAGAGTATAAGGGTTAAGGCACTTGCCTTGCATGTGGTAAATCCCAGATAGCTCCTTGCAACACATAATAATGTTCTTCCCCAACCCCCGGTCAAGTACCACCTAATGTAAAACTCTCCCCAAAAAAAAAAAAAAAAAAAAGAGATAATAAAATTTCTCTTTTAGGGAAATCACCTATATAATACACACACATATATATGCATTATATATACACACACATAGAAGGATAAGTATAAAAAGATAACTGCAGAACTGTTTAAAAACTAATAAGTTGAAACAATCTAAATGTCTATTAAAGGGGAATGAGGTCATTGTTGCCTTTACAGCTATTATAAAGGAAATATTTGCAACCCCTGACTCCAGGCTGTGACCCAAAAAGCAAAAAACAAAGTCTGCCAGCGTGGATAGCAGAAGCTTACATACATCCCTTGTGTTTTGGTAAAGGTGCACAGAATACTTTGTTCTGAGACCTAGTGATTCTTGGGCATCACTTGCAGTGACAAAAAAATGATTTTCCAAATTTGGTTATCAATTCTTCTTACCCTTTCTTTAAGCTATTAAAGATTGTGGTCTTGAGCCCGGGAGGTAGTACAGCAGTCAGAGTCTGTGCCTAGCACATGTCCGACCTGTTCAGATTCTGGCACCACAGGGTCTCCCAGGTTGCCACGGGCTGTTGTATTAAACCATTTACCACGTTGACTGAGAAAGCCAGTCTGACTCTTGGACTTCCTGGGCACGACTTTGAAGGCATGCCCATAATTAGCCATGCCATTTTTGTTTATAGATATCAAACTGTTGCCTTTATTGACTGAATCTGAACCCTAAGTATAAGTTACTTGGCTTTGAATTATTAACCATAGTAACTGAAAAAAAGTCATGTAGCAGAAGACTGAGAAGGCAACTGAAAGACTGATCCCTACTGTCAAATTATTTGTAGGCATTGGAAGGGCACTTAAGTACTGCCTGCTAGTTAGTAATTTAGTGTAAGACAGTTACTACTTGGTGTCTGCCTGAATTCTAGTTCAGCCTGTATTGGTGATCTCTATAAAGTTAATTACGTCTCTCAAGTCTTTAATTTCCTCTCTAAAGCCACAGCTATCTCCTTTATGGTAAAGAGTAAATGATATACCCAGATGAGTATTTATTGAGCATTTACTATGTTATGTACAGGGCACTGTGTAATGCATTGTGTGGGAGTTCTCTCTTAGGAAGATGTCCTCCAACTGATGAACTTGTTCTTACAAATAATTAGGAAGATGTAGTCTTTGTGCTGCTTTGTACTTTCAATTGCATTTTAAATAATTTCTGTAAACTCTGTGCTCTAACTATAAAGGTGATTGTACAATATGTAAAATCCGGCTCAGGTATGCTGGTCCAGAGACTTGCAGACATGGGGGCAGAGCTGCTACTGGCTCTCCCTGTGACCAGCCGCTCATGAGGTGCCCGGGAGGGATGGTGGGTTCTAGCCCTGGCCCACCATCCCAGCAGAGCCTCGCAACAAGCCAGAAGACCCCCACTCCATGACGGCCTCCATTTTCCACATCCGGACTTCTCTCTCATCAGACCTCCACCCAGCAGACCAGCCTATCAGCGCCCGGCTCATCGAAGTTCCACCCTGCAGCAGTCTTTCTTAAATCCGGCTCAGGTATGCTGGTCCAGAGACTTGCAGACATGGGGCAGAGCTGCTACTGGCTCTCCCTGTGACCAGCCGCTCATGAGGCGCCCGGGAGGGATGGTGGGTTCTAGCCCTGGCCCACCATCCCAGCAGAGCCTCGCAACAAGCCAGAAGACCCCCCACTCCATGAGGGCCTCCATTTTCCACATCCGGGCTTCTCTCTCGTCAGACCTCCACCCAGCAGACCAGCCTATCAGTGCCCGGCTCACGCAGCCGCTCCGGCCGCGCAGTTCATCAATAAATGCTGGACTTAGAGGTGCCTACAAGAGTATGTTACCTGCACGGCAGAGCCTGGCAAGCTACCCGTGTTGTATTTGATATATGCCAAATACCAGTAACAATTATAGACCGCATTCCGAATGGATTGGGGCTCTTTATGTTCCTGGAGCAAGCAGATGCCTTGGGCTCTACTAGCATGAGACAGGACATATGGAGATGTTACTGGGGCCCGCTCGAGCAAATCGATGATGAACGGGAAGACAGTGACAGTGATACAATATGAACACTTATCAAAAGACTAGGGATTGAGTTTCATATGACCCAGCGATTCTACTTTGCATCTATCTACCCCAAGGACCAAATGCTATTCGGAAGAGACATTTGGACCTGTCTGTGCATTCAGTCCTATTCTCACTAGCTAAAACCTGGAAACAACTTTAGTGTGAACGATCAGATGACAGGATAAGGAAACTTTGGTAGTATACACAATGGAATGGTACTCGACTATGGGGGAAATAAGGTGAAGCCTGCAATTTGCTGCAAAGTGGTTGGATCTGGAGAGAATTGTGCTGAGTGAAGTGAGAAGGAGAGGGACGGACACAGAATGATCTCTCTCATATGGAGGATAAAAAGAAACATAGTAGGGGGAGTAACAAACACCTACAGGAAACAAACTGAGAACTGGTCTCATGTAGAAAGCTTGGAGACACTTTGAGTGGGTGTGGCGGAATGCTGTGTGTATGAAACCTACATACATACTTTTTTTAAAACCACGGTGCCTAAAAATAAAGACTAGTCCTGAGTCCTATGTAGAGCAGCAAATGCCTTCTCCTTATCTGTCCATCACTAGCGGTCATGTGGGCATTTGGAGAAATGAAGTCATGGGTTAAATATGCACAAAACCAAGAAACTCAAAATTCTAAAGTATAAAATAGTATGTAGTGTGTTCTTTTTTAAGATGAAGCAGGAATATAACGGGATATATAAAATTCACTTGCATCCTTTGCCCAATATCTTCTAAAATATTTGGTAGACTATCATAAAATAATGAGTCCCAAAATAAGACATAATATTCTGGTTGGTAACTTAGTCTAAAATACATAAGATGCCCAAAGAATTTTAATGTTAAAATGTTAGAGACACATGAAAATGTCTCATTGTTAGTATTATAACATTTTTTCCTGGCTGGTTATATTCAAAAAATACATTTTTTAGGGTTTTTTTTTTTTTTTTTTGGGTCACACCTGGCAATACTCAGGGGTTACTCCTGGCTCTGCACTCAGGAATTACTCCTGGCGGTGCTCAGGGGACATATGGGGAGTCTGGGGATCGAACGCGGCCAGCGCAGGCCGGCGCGTGCAAGGCAAACGCCCTACCGGCTGGGCTATCGCTCCAGCCCCTAGTTTTTATTTTTGGGCCACACCTTGCAGTGCTCAGCACTTACTCCTGGTTCTGTTCTGTGCTCAGGAATACTCCTGGTAGTGTTTGGGGAATCATGTGTGGTGCCAGGGATTGAACCCAGGTCAGGTATGTGTAAGGCAACCTCTTTGAACTATCATTCTGGTCCCTTAAGTATTTTAAAAGTATAAAAATACAGAAATTACACTATTCACAGTAGCCAGAATTTGGAAACAACCTGAGTACCCAAGAACAGATGACTGGATAAAGAAACTAGTAATATATACAGTGGAATACTATGCAGCTTTTAGGAAAAATAAAGTTATGAAATTTGCCTATAAATGTATGGACAGGGAGAATATCATGCTGAGCGAAATTAATCAGAGGACAGGACAGATAGAGAATGACTGCATTCATTTGTGGGATATAAAAAAAATAGTATGAACTAATATCTAAGGCCAGGCAAAACATGAACCAGGAGGATTTGTCAGTGGTTGGAATCTACGACAAGTGTGTGGGACTCCAGAAGTTAAATAAGATGGAGTAGGGACTGATGTCCTAATAATTGTTGGAAATGGTAACGCCAGTCTAGAACTGAACATTGAATGTAAGCAAAGGGATATACATGATAACCCCTAAATGTATGTATGGCAAGCCACAATGTGAGAACATGTAAAATGTAATCAATAAATGCATATCATTTTAAGATGCCTTATTGGGTGATAGAAAAATTATTTTAAAACATCTCAGTACTTCAGAAAAGCGGCAAACAGTATCAGTAAAGTTAGGGAATAGTTTTAAGACATCAACAAATTTAGTGTAATATTTCCCTGTAAAATCCTGCACAAAACTTCTGTACTTATTCTTTTAATGCACACACAGACTTTCACCGGAAGTTTATGTATACTAAATCACAAAGGAGGATTTGTCAGTGTCTTAGATCAGATTGCCTAAAAGTTGAGTCACAGAGAGGGACTGACTGTGGGGCAAGTGATTTATTGCAGCACCGCCCTCAGTAGATGGGTCTACGGAAAGCAGGAGAGGGAAAAAAGAACAACAAAGCAGCAAGTGAAAGATGGCCTCTAGTTTCACAGAGTCACTCTGAGACAAAGGGCACCATAGTGTTTTCCTCCTTAAAACAGAGAGCTGCATCTGGACCCCAAGTCATTCACTGATGGGTCATCATCTTGGGCAGAGCAGCTACACTGAGCCCAGGGAAAGTCCCCAGTGAAGGGACATAATCAACTTTGTTAACCAGAAACCGTCCCTAAACATTGCTAAGTGTCACGTGGAATAGAATCACCACTGGGATCCACTCAACTAGAATAATGAAATCTGTGTCTTTCAATCACATCCCACTCTCCTAACGGGTGTTCCAGAATCTAAAACTCTCAATACTGCAAAAGCAAGAAGAGAAAAGCAAGAAGGAGCCACTTATCAATGCCTAGGGAGACTGTCTTTGCCTTAAGATGTTTTAATGGGGCTAGTGCCATAATGTAGATGGCTGACCTGGGTTCAACCCCAGGCACCCCATACAGTTCCTTGAGCCCTCCAGGAGTGACCCCTGAACAGAGTCCGAGTCAGCCCTAAACATCATTGAGTTTGGCTCCAGACCAACAACAAAATGTTTCAGTTGCCCGATTCTAGAGAAGATAAGTATAACTGATCATTTTAATCAGGGCCAGCTATATAACACAAGGCTCTTACCTTACATGCAGTTCACCATGCTTCTTTCTCCAGCACTACATGGTCCATGACAACTGCCAGGAGGGACCCCAAGCCCAGAACTGGGAGTAGCCACTGAGCAATTCTGTAGTGTGGGGCCAAGCCCTTAATGGATCCCCCTGAACACTTGAGTTCTTTTCAATACTTTTTTAGATTCGGATCTTTAAAAACATTAGAAAACAATCTCATGGGGTCATCTTTAAAATGTTTAAATAGGGGCCAGAGCAGTAGTATAGCTGGTAGGGTGCTTGCCTTGCATAAAGTCAACCAGGGTTCAGGTCAGGATATTACGTCTAAATATTTTAGGATACACTCTTCAGAACATACATCTACCTACCATAATAGCATTAGCAATGATTTTAAATTTTAGAATTAATATTTTATTTTAAATCAGATTTTCCATTTTATCTCAATATCATGTTTGGTATCAATATTTTAAATCAAAGATCCAATCATTGACTAAATACTGAATTTAGTCTCCTTTAAACTTGAACTGCCTTTCTGTTTCTTTCACAATACTGGATATTTCTGAAGAATCCAGTCTAGTCGTATCATAGAATGTTCCATAATTTGTATTTCTCTCACTACTTCCTCTTGATGAGATTCGGGTTTAATATTTTTGGTAAGAATGTAAAGAATGCTAAAACGATTTGGTGAAATTCTGTTGTGAAACAGGATTTTTTGCAATCTCGAAGTATCAACACAAAGATTGCATACTAGCTAAAAGAGATAAAAGTGCTTTGTGGTGAAAAAGAATCTGGCCTGAATCGCCTGAAAAAGAATCTGTCACTTGGTGATGATGTGAAAAGTCAAATGATGTTGTGGCAGCATTTCTGGGTGCGTGATTAGCCTTACAACGAGGAACTATATCTTAAATTTTGATATTTGGTTAAAATACTGTTGTTAGAATTCATATACAAACTCATCTAAAAAGTCAAGATTTTTCCACTTCTGCAACCATTCGAATTATGACTAGGATGGTCCATGTGGAACAAGGAAAACTGAAGAAACGTGGGAAGAAATATTACCCAAAACTAACATCTGCAAAAACCAAAAAATAAGATACATCTCTAGTTTTCCGTTATTGTGTAAACCAAAACAAAACAAAATTCTTAACATACCTTAATTGATGACGCAATCATTTTCTAGTTTTCTGTTTATAATCTGTGCATGAGAAGACAGTTGACTTCTGGTTGTTTTGTATGCGAGATGCCAGTGAGCTACTGAACTGAAGATGCGCAGCGAAGCTTTAAAAGCATAGTGTGAAGAGACCAGCCAAGAGCATTAGCACCATAGCAATAAAGTGATGATGATGAAGAGAATCATAAATACAATATTGTGGGGAAGAGAGAAGAGGGGAAAGACAATCCCTTAGGGAACATATTTGGTAAATACAGAGGCAGAAGAGGTAAATAAAGGACAGAGAATACCCGTAAAACTTTTTTTAAAAAGAATTGTCTCTAAACTCAAGAGTTTTCCCCCTCTATGTAGGATAACAGGTCCTTAGGATCAATGCTACTAGAATATCAGAATGGAAAAGTTGATATTTGAACAAAATTTGGTGAAGTGTCATAAAGAAATTAAGTTTTTTTCCACTAGAGCATAAAGGCCACTTGCCTTGTCCTAAACATTGCACCATAGCAATAAAGTGATGATGATGAAGAGAATCACAAATACATATTTCTGGTTATGTTAGTTATTTTTGAAGGTGGGAAGGTATGGAATACACCCAGCTATGCTGAGGGCTTTCTCCTGGCTCTTCATTCAAGGGTCACTCCTGGTGGTGCTTGGGGGACCATATGGAGTGCAGGGGACGGAACCTAGGTCAGGTGCCCAATGTTCTATCTTTGCCCGCACCCCTTATAGTCATTTTTTAAATATTGCTGCTGTAAAAATCAGAGACTCAGAGGTTAAAACTGCATGGATTCTGAAGGTCAGATGTCCAAGCTCAGCTTCACCAAGCCAGAATCACTGTTTGGCAAAAGGTCCTTTCAAAGAACCCTAGCGTTTCCACATTCTAGAAATGCTCTTTGCCTTTGTAAACTTGAAGCCCTCACCTCTGTTTTCAAAGCTGAAAATCTCCTCCTGTTTTTGTGCCAATTATCTTCCCCTTGGGCATATTTCCCCCTGTCCTAAAAAGGACATACTTGTGATTATGTGTGGAACCCTCCCAGATAATTCAGAGAAAGGAAAAGCCATAAAAAATGCCCCAGAACCACCTCACCCCTGAAACCGTCAATCTGTCAAGTTTGCTGGGCAGCACATCGTAACTGACTGATTACATTTCAGAAAACCTTTCAAAGATAATTTAAAAGTAGATCTAATTTAAAGTTGTGAAACAGAGAGTTCTTACGCAAGTACACAAAACCAATCTTTTTTATCACAATGAGGTTTCTTACAGTCTGTCCTTTTGAAGAGCTCCCTTGGAAGGTCACATGCCTATTTTGACCTGACTGTGATGAAATTAAGCCTCCCTGAGCCAAGGAAAGTCTTCAAGTAAATGAATTAAAAAATTATCACAGAAAAAAAATCAGATTTAATATGCCTTTGGAAGATAACCAAACCATGGTATTCCTTAGAGAACCCTTAAATAGCAGATGTGCCACTTGGTCACAACTTACTCAGCCTTCGTGTCCTCATTAAAAGACAATAAATATGTACTTAGTAAACATTTGAGAAATGTTGAACACTCAATAAAAACGCATTTCATTAAATATTATCTGTGACTAGTCCTGCATGTCAAACACAGTTATATGACTTAGATAAAGCAGACTCCTTAGATATAGAAGAGAGACTTGGGTGGGGGAAAGGAGAGCTTAACTTTAAAGTTATTCATAGTGCGGGATGATTGGGACTTGGTTGATTTACAAGTACCAGAATTATGGCTTATAGGACATACATTCAGTACACATAACTAACTTTGTTGATAATATCTAACTCAAGTAGTTTGATATGAAATTTATCTAGAGAAAATTGTCAATGGTCAATTACAATGTATAATCTGCTGAAATTTTTAAATATCAATAGATTACAAGCAGCTTCTAAGAGCCTATAAATTTGAGTTTTAAGTTTTTATAATAATTTTGTTTTTTTCACAGGGGCTCCCAGCACTGCAGAGAGGGAACGGCTGTAGGTTGATCTTTGGTTATGCTTGACCAGTGGTACAGGCCTGACTGTTCAGTGCTCAGGCTCTGGTCCAGCAATGCAAGGAGGCTCACATGATGCCAGATATTAAACACTGGGCTTCATACATGATGTGCTCCATCCTTTGAGCTTTCTCCCTAGCCCCTGTAATCTGAGATGATAAGGTATGTGTGAATGAGGAAAATCATATTTTGCTTAAAATCAAAGGAGAGAGAAGGGCCAGAGTGACCGTATAGCAAATAGAGCATTTGCCTTGTGTGCAGCTGACCCAGGTTTGACCCCTGGCAACCCATATGGACCCTTGAGTACAGTCAGGAGTAATCCCTGAGCACAGCCAGGTGTAGCAACCCCAAACCCCTACCCATTAAAAAAAAAAAGAAAGAAAAAATAAAGAGAGTTCCAAAAGAACCTTAGCTTATCTTTATGATTTAGGTATAAAGGTGAACACCATTTTATGTCTTCCCTCACCACACCCGGCAGGTTCAGGCTTACTCCTGGATCTGTCCTCAGAATCACTCTGACAGTGCCTGGGGAATCATGAGTGGTTCTGGGATTCAGCCTGAATTATCCACTTGTAGGAAAAATGCCTTAAGCCTGTACTCCAGTCCCTGCTTTTCTTAGTAGTTAGAGAAATCATGACTCTTTGATTAAATGAAATCAACATGTATATTTGAATATAAATATAGCATAACAACAATATAAATAATAGTATATATTCATTGCAATACTTATCAAACCTATGTCATTTCTACTATGACGAAGAACCAGATTAGATTGCTTATAATCAATAAAAAAATTACTCTCACAGTTCTGGAGCTGGAAATTCAAGATACAAATGCCAGTATGTTGGGTTCTGGGAAGGCCACATTCCCTGTTTCTCAGAGAACCTTCGCTTTAACAGTGTCCATGTGCAAGGGAGGAGAGCACTCTTCAGACCATTATATAAGGGTATTAAACTCCATGAGTGTGCAGGACCCAAAGGCCTTATTTCTAATACTTGCCAGTCACATTGACTGAAAAACTTTCAACATATGGATTTGGGCAGAGCATAAACATTCATATTATTAAAAGTTATAAAATTGCACAAAAGTTATCCTAATTCCTTAAAGTTTTGGCCATCCTTTATGCAAAATATTTTGTTTCTTCCTAATAATCTTCAAAGATTTTTTCTTTGTAAACATATTCCAGCATGCATATTAACCTAATACTGAAATAAGTATTACTGAGACTCAAGATATAATTCATCCAAAGACAAATTCCTCATTAGCTGTAAATATTTGAAACATATATTATAGGACTTCAGAATACTGTGGTGGGACAGGTATAGGATGGAAACTCATTTCTTAAGATAGAAAGATTATAGTGCTACTAGTTTTCAAGTAAACCAAATATTAAACAGGGCAAATAATATTCAACTTTAAGTCTCAAGAATAACCATCTTTTGTGCCAGAGCAATAGCACAGTGAGTAGGGTGTTTGCCTTGCATTCGGGTTCAATCCCCATCATCCCATATGGTCCCCTGGGCACTTCCAGGAGTAATTCCTGAGTGCAGAGCCAGGAGTATCTCCTGAGCATTGCCAGGCATGACTCAAAAAGACAAAAAAAAAAAAAAAGAATAACCATCTTTTGATTGACAGCTATACTCTGGCCACTGGTCAGAGTCCCACCCTACAGCAGTCTCATTCCCATGACCTCATTCCCATGACCTGAAGGAATGGTTTGAGGTTCTTCATGTTCCTGGAGTGAGCAGATGCCCTTGGGCTACACTAGCATGTGACAGGACATATAGAGATGTTACTGGTGCCCGCTTGAGCAAATCAATGAACAATGAGAAGACAAGTGACACAAGTGATACTCTGGCCACTGAAACAGAGTTCCTCCTTTGCAGACACTAGGATGACAGACATCACACTGTCAATAAGAGAGCAGTGTCCATACTGGCACTTGCAATGGCTGCATCTTCATGACAATTTGTGAAATTGGCGGCTAAAAAACCCTTAGGGCTCTGCCAAGTGGCCAATACTCATTGGTCCCTGGGGCGCTGGTTCTGCTCTGTGACATCAAAGACATAGTCCTGCTTCTCAAACCCATCTGCTCTGAAGAAAGTTCTTCCTCGTCTGCAGCCATGCCAGCCTGAGTGGACCCAATGGCATCTCAATGTGCTTGCTAGTCTACACCCATACCACCCTGAATGGACCCAATCTCGTCCAAAAGTGCTTGCTATATTATTTTCATAAAATTTTAAGAGTAGTTGGGAAAAACAAATTTTTGATACAAGTTTATAGACCCCTAAGTGGGAGGAAATATTTTAAAATTGTGAAACTATCAAATCCGACAAAAGGATTTCCAGGTGAGACTAATAGTTGTCACAATTACAACATGCCATAATTTTTTCTTATGAATGACAATTTAGATAAGGGCACAGTACAGTGCAGTTGTGGACTATGAATTATATTTATGCAAGACAGGACACGATTGGCTGTCATTCAAGAAAATTGCTAGTAATGATGAGATGAGGTTTATTAAAGACCATCAGATTAGTTTGAATTACATAACAGAATGAAGGACCAGGGTGAATCACAAATTCACTTTGTGTTAAGCAGGGAGTACACTGTGTATGTGAAGAATTGTTTCGGTTTGGGCTGGGAAACAACACAAGGGTTACAGTACTTGCCTTGCATGTAGCTGACAACAGTTCCATCTTGGTTACCCAGAGTGACCCCCCAACATAGTCATAAGTATTGCTAGTAGTACTCAAAACATACCTCCCAGATATATGTTAATTAAGTTATTATTATTAAATGGATTGCTTTGGTTAAACTTTGAAGGATCAAACATACTGCATGCTTTATCAGGTTACAGCTCTCAGATACAAAGAGAATTCCATAGAGGAGAAAATTGCCAAACACTGAAAGTGTGTGTTTAAGGAAAGCTTAATAGTTTAAAGCAGGGGTTCTGCAATATTTTGTTCTCAGAGTTTCATAATTCTTTTAAAGAAATATGAGAGATTTCTGCTTTGGGATTCAATGCATAAAAATCTTGGAAGCTGTCAATTCCAACCTTATAACAAAAGAAAGTGGGCAGAGTGAAATCAACAACTTTTCTTGGACCTGTCAAAGAGCTGTGATCACAACACAAATAATCTCAAAATCTGGAGAGGGGCAAATCAAGAGAATTATGTCTGAGAACACTCATCTGGAAAAGCTACTGACACCATAAATTGGTATGGATATTAAAATGGAAATTTCGACAAATAGCTAGAGACTGAGTATGGACCCATCAGCACTCTAGGCTAAAATGGCCTGTAAAAAGACACAGATGTGGGGCCGGAGCGGTAGTTCAGCGTGTGGGGCGTTTGCCTTGTATGTGACCAGCCCATTCCAGCCCGGATTCGATCCCCAGCATCCCATGTGGTCCCCTGAGCACCGCCAGGAGTGATTTCTGAGTGCAGAGCCAGGGGGCAACCCTGAGCATTGCCAGGTGTGACCCCCAAAAAAAGCAAAAAAAAAAAAAAAGACACAGATGAGGCCAGACAAAAGCTACACCCTCCCCTCAAAGCCCATCTCAAGGCAGGTATCTACCTACTTTCAGAATCAGCGAATCTGAGAGAAAATGAAAGCTGATCCTGATGTGCTGGTTGCCCTAACCCAAGCACTAAATTAACAGAGATAGGGTGAGGTACTGTGGAAATTGTGAAAGTAAGGAGGCAACATTGATTTGTGCTGTAAATTATCTGCAGTGGCTAGATGCCACAACATAGATTCTGGGTGGAATTGCTCAACGTGCACCTTAGATTGTTACTCAGGTCTTCACAAAGTCAGACCTCACCCCCTGGTCATTGTACAGTAGACACAACAAATGAACCAAAATTAATGGGTGAAAATGAAGATGGTATCTTAAAGGGTCCAACAACTCTGTAACTTTTCATATGATAACTTCAGAGTTACCATGATGAAGCTGTTTAGTGATCTGAAGGTACTGCCAGATTAGCCTTCAAGCAAAGAGAAAAAACATGTGAGAGGCTATGAGAAAACTGCAATTAGAAATGACTGAATAGTATGGTTAGTGAACTAAAAAGCTTACTCGATTGTCTTAGCAGCAATCAGTGTGCTGAGGGTTCAGGAAACATTCAGTTAAGAACAGAAGATGGAAAAAGGCATCAAAATAAATGGAAAAAAGTCAGAATTATGGGTAAATTTTAGTGCTTAAAATTAAAATTCAGAATTGTGGGTTAATTTTATTGCTGAAATATTTTAAGCAATAACATTTCTTAATTATAAGAGTCCCTGAGGGAAAGGAAGGAGAGAATAGAGAAAACCATTAGCTGAAGAAATTATAGCTAAGAACTTCTCCAATCTGAGCAATGAATCACAGATCCAAGAAGCAGTGAATTCTAAACAAAAACTTCACTGTCACTGTCTGTCTTCCCATTGATCATTGATTTGCTCAAGTGGGCACTAGTAACATCTCCATTAGTCCTGTCACAAGCAAGTGCAACCCAAGGGCATCTACTTGCTACAGGGACAGGAGGAGCTCGAAAGCATTCTTCAGGTTATGGAACTAAGGTCCATAATAGTTACTAGTCTTTGGCATAAAAAGTAAATAAAACACGGTAGCCTGCCAGGCTTTACCATGTAGGTGGTATAGTCTCAGTAGAAGGCTCTCAACCCGAGCATTTGCTGATGAAACTTAAAGGAGGAAGATCAGGTTTTTCTTGGATGGAGCTCTGAGGAACTATGGAGTCTGGATGTTGAGAATGACTAACTGCATGATGTGTGGTTTGCTCTGGCTTCTTGCCAGGCTTACTGGTATCAGTTAAAACATGTCTCTAACTGTTTACTATGTATAAATGTGAAAGAAATTGGAAAGAACCTTATGCAAAATTCAGTATCCTATAAAAATATCACGGCCACGGGCCAAGGAACATGTGGGTCTGGCGTGGGTGGGTCTCTCTCTTCCGGGGCAACTGGCATGGAGGTGGAGGAAGGGCAGGGCCCCAAAACTCCACGCCGAGTCCAGCCAGCATGGTCTCTCCCCGTTCATGAGAGCAAACCCCTGGAGCAATGTTGGACTTGGCCAGGGGATGGCCGAGCCCCTTTCCGGGAGGTCAGCTCCATGGGTTGCTTCCATATGGGGCCAGCCGAGAGCACAGCTGTGGGTCTGAAGTGGATGGGTCTGGATCTCTTCTGGGGTTGCAAATTAGCTGAGTCTGGCGTGGGTGGGTCTCTCTCTTCCTTTCCTCTGCCTCCATGCCAGTTGCCCCGGAAGAGAGAGACCCACCCATGCCAGACTCAGCTAATTTGCAACCCCAGAAGAGATCCAGACCCATTCACTTCAGACCCACAGCTGCGCTGCTCGGCTGGCCCCATGTGGAAGCAACCCATGGAGCTGACCTCCCGGTAAGGGGCTCAACCATCCCCTGGCCGAGTCCAACATTGCTCCAGGGGTTTGCTCTCATGAGCGGGGGGGAGAGACCATGCTGGCCGGACTCGGCGTGGAGTTTTGGGCCCTGCCCTTTCCTCCACCTCCAAACAAAAACTTAAATAGGAGAACTCCAAGGTACCTAGTAATTAGAAGAAAATAGTATGACAAAAGCCAAAGATAGAATCCTAAGAGCGGCAAGAGCAAAGAAGGAACATATACATATGTTTCCTCTTTGAATACACACACACACACACACACACACACACACACACACACACACAGAGTATCAATCAAATGAGACTTTTCAGGCCAGAAAAGAATGATTAGACTTAGCAAAAAAAGCTGAATAAATATCCCAAAAACATTTGCTCCAACTAGGCTGACACTCAAATTGAAGGAGAGAAGCAAAGCTTTACACACAAGCAATGGCTAAAGAAGTCATTAAGGAAGCCTTTCAAATCAGTTTCTTTAAGAAGCACTAAATAGTCTCCCTTAAAAGGCAAGACAGGGGGTTAGAGAGATAGTACAGCAGGTAAGGTACTTGCCTTACATGCGGCTAAACCCCAGTTTCAATTTCTGGCACCACATGTGGTCCCCTGGCACTACCAATAGTTATTCTTAAACATAGAGCCAGTGGGCCGGAGCGATAGCCCAGCGGGTAGGGCGTTTGCCTTGCACGGCCGGCCTGTGCCGCCCGGTTCGACTCCGGCATCCCATATGGTCCCCCGAGCACCGCCAGGAGTAATTCCTGAGTGCAGAGCCAGGAGTAACCCCTGAGCATCGCTGGGTGTGACCCAAAAAGCAAAAAAAAAAAAAAAAAAATTAAAAAGAGAAGCAAATGTTACAAACTCTTGTAATTTCTACGAAATGGTCATAGTAAATTTCTTCACCCCAACAGTCCTGTTTAATCTTAATGGTCTGATTAAACAGGACTAACAAACTACCTGAACCCACTAATCAAAAGGTAGTTTGTTAGATCAGAAAACTGAACTTAACTTTCTATAGCTTATAAAAGAGACACACCTGAGCAGACCTAATAAGTACAGGTTTAAGGTAAAAGACTTGAGAACAATCTTTTAGGTAAACTTTTGTCTAAAATGGGGGAGGATAGCTATATGATATAAGCAAAATAAACTTCCAAAGTCAGGGGTCAGCATTACTTAATGATGAAGGGAATCTATACATCCAGAAGACTACTTTATACTCAATAACATATATGAAGAAACACCAAAATGTATAATAGACTTTAGAAAATATACAGACAGCAAAATATCAATAAGAAAACCTAGGATGTAAAGAAAGAAATGGCACTGAAGAGAGCTCAATGGGATGAGCGCATGCTATGCATGCAGGAGACCTGGGTTTGATCCCCAGCACTGCAATGTTTTCTGGGTACCACTGGGAGTTACTGCCATCACGTCCTAAAGAACTGCTTAGTGCTAAGAGTGAGAAAGTGAGAAAAAAAGAGAGACAGTGAGAAAAAAAAGACAGAAAAAATGTATTTAATAGACATGTATTTAGCCCTCTACCCCTGAAAGTTGAGTACATTTTTTTCTCTAAATCACTTGTGACATTCTCCAAGAGAGACCACATGTTGGAACACAAAACAGGTCACAATGAAGTGACTAGAAATCATATCATCTTTATAGGTCACAGTGCTTTTTTTAATTTTATTTTTTATTTTTGACAATTACAAAAATGTTTGTGTTTGTGTTTAAAGCCATACAGTGTTCCAGCACCCATCCCTCCACCAGTGCCCACCTCCCACCACCAATGTCCCTGATACCCCCCCTCCCCTAGCCTGCCTCCATGGCTGGTTCTTCATCTCTTTTTCTCTCTCTCTCTCTCTCTCTCTCTCTCTCTCTCTCTCTCTCTCTCTCTCTCTTCCCTCTCTTTACAAGGTCACAGTGCTTTGAAAGTGGAAATTAACCACAAAAAAGAAAGTGGTAAAAACTTCAAACACTTGGAAGCTAAGTGACTTAGTACTGAACAACCAGTAGGTCAAAGAGGAAATTAAGGAACAAATTCAAATTTTCCTGGAAGCAAATATGATGAAGACATCAATTAGCAGAACATATGGAGCAGCAAACACTGTTCTAAAAGGCAATTTTATAGCAATGCAAATATTTTTCAGGAAACGAGACTCAAAAAAAAAAAAAACCCTAACTGCTCATCTTAACATGCTACTGCTATCACATACCACAGTAGCTCACTTGACTTGTGATATAATTAAGTAATACAACTTTCAATGTATGCTACCCGCATGGCAGAGCCTGGCAAGCTACCCGTGTCCTATTTGATATGCCAAATACCAGTAACAATTATAGACCTCATTCCCATGACCTGATGGAATGGTTTGAGGCTCTTTATGTTCCTGGAGCAAGCAGGTGCCCTTGGACTCTACTTGCATGAGACTGGACATATGGAGATGTTACTGGTGCCCGCTCGAGCAAATCGATGATGAACAGGAAGACAGTGATACAGACAGTGACATTGAACTTTCAATGCTGGCATCGGCCTGTAAAGTTACTAGAAAAAAAGAACAAAGAACGTCCAAATTAAGCAGAAGAACTAATGAAACTTAGAGAAATCAATAAAATACTTACCAAAAAATAAACACAAGATTAAACCAAGTGTTGTTTTCTCAAAAACATCAACTTGGGGGCTAGAGAGATAGTACTAAGTGCTTGCCTCTCTATGCGACTGACCCTGCTTCAATTCCCAGCACTGTGAATGATCTCAGGAATATTGCCAGAAGTAAAACTGGATCACTGCTGGGTATAGCTCAAATGTCCCAAAAATGAATAAATAAGATTGACAGGAACTTTAATAGACTCAGAATAAAAAGAGAAAACTCCCAAGTCAAATTAGAGGTGCAAAGGGAAAGGTCATAAAAATACCAACAAAAATTAAAAAAGCATCTGAGATTACCATGAGAAATTTGTTCCATAAGATTGAAGGGCATGAAAATTGAATAAATTTTTAGATTCCTATAACCTCTCAAGAATAGTCAGAAAGTAGAACACCTGACCAGACCAACTACGAACATGGAAATTGACACTAAAATCAAAAATCTCCCTCATATATATATATATATATATATATATATATATATATATATATATATATATATATAGAGAGAGAGAGAGAGAGAGAGAGAGAGAGAGAGAGAGGAAAAGAAAAGGTACCTGCTATAGAGGCAAGCTGGGGGTGGGTAGGAGGGAATGTGGGAATTGGTGGTGGGAATAGGCACTGGTGGAGGGATGGGTGCTGGAACACTGTATTATCGAGAACCAATTATGAACACCTTTGTAATTGTTTATCTCACAGTGGTATAATAATTTTTTTTAATCTCAAAAAAATAGCCTGGGCTAAAAATTTTGAAGACTCAACACTTAGGAGTTTTTCCAAAAATTCTAAAAGGACTCATTCCTGTAGAAGGTCAGGGTTAGATCTCTTGTACTACATGACCCAATTGCATCACTCGAATACAGAGCAAGTTGTAGTGCCTGAGCACTTATGGGTGTAGCAAGAGAACCTTTTTTATCCTCAGATACTTTCAGAAAGTCAAAGAAACAGGAATCCTTATTAACAGGTTCTATGTGTTCAATATCACCCTGATACCAAAAGCAGATTGAAACATCATGTTAAAAAACGTTACAGAACAATATTCCTGATAAACATAAATGTAAAGATCCTTGGGCAGAGGTTCTTCTGGTCCTCTCCACGCCAGGCTGACACTGAGGCACTCAGACGGGACTGGTTTGGGGAAAGTCTGTCCCAACAGAGTCCGAGTAGCCAAAAACCTCCACATTCCACAATCGCTGCTATGTTCAAGGCAGGACTCCACTGCTCAGATGAGCCTCACCCATGAATTAATCTGTTGAAAAACTCAGGAAGATGCATTTTGAAACTGAATCTCCAGGCTTCCATGGAGTCAGGGATACGCTCCTTCCCCAATCTCCCTGTTCTTCAGGGAGGCCCCGTGGTCAAGCCCATGCCCCTAAGGCACCACCCAAATATAAATTTAACCACAACTTTATCACCCAGTTACAATCTGTGGAATTCCTGGAATGTGTGAGATATTGAAACTCTGATATATATGATATAAATAATATATGTGTATATATCATACACAGACACACACACAACCTATCCTATAACAATTTATCAGTTGTTTCTTATACTAAGGGCTTAATGGCCCAATGGCTCCATGGGGAGTTTGAACAATCCTCATTAACTTTCTTCTAAGAAGACGTGTTTTGACCATTTTTTAGCAAATTAGCTATGACAAAGCAATATAAAATATATTATTGAGGGTCTGCCTACAGTCAGGCTTATGCAGTAGTTGAGAGAATTGGAAATAATTGATGTTGGGATTTACAATGGTGGTAGATTTGGGGTTGAGTATTGAATATTTATAAGAAATTAACATGAACAACTTTGTTAAAAAATTGAGTAGAAGCCCACTATGTTTAATAAGTTCAATAAGTGAAAGCACTAATACAGATGGTCCAATTTACACATAACACCTTAGTGAAAAGATATGACTTTAGCAACACCATTACAAGATATATGTTATAATCATCAATATAATTAGTGCTGCTTAGGGAGTGGTATGGGGGTGGGTGAGAACCAAGGTTCTTTGGTGGTAGTAAGCTCACATTGGTAGTGGAACTGGTGTTTGAGTACTGAATACCTGAAACAATTGTACTAACTGTACTATAAACAACTTTGTAAATAATGGTGTTTAAATGAAGTTTTAAAAAATAAAGATCCTCAACAAAATTTTACCTAACTGAATCCAACAAAACATTGCAAAGATCATATACCATGATCATGAGATTTATCAGAGGAATGCAAGGATGATTCAATATATGAAAGTCAATCAATGTGATACACCATAATACAAGAAAAGATTAAAAGGCATATGACCACATCAAAGATGCACATTTATGTGACAAAATCCAACACCCATTCATGATAAAAAATTTCAACAAGAAGAGAATAGAAGGGAGTTGCTTGGATGTAGTAAGTCCATTTACCTCAAGCTCAGAGCCATCATGATCAACAGTGAAAAACTGAAAATCTTTGTTCTAAGATCAGGTGCAATACCAAAACACCCTTTCTTGCTACTCTTACTGAACATTGTATTGGAAGCCTTTGCCATAATAGCCAAGCTATAAAGAGATGATATTAAAGTAACACAAACAGCAAAATATGAACCAAGAAACTTTTTTTTTTTTTTTTTTGCTTTTTTGGGTCATACCCTGCAGTGCTTAGTGGTACTCCTGGCTCTGCACTCAGGAATCAGTCCTGGCAGTGCTCGGGGACCATATGGGGATGTGGGGGATCAAACCCGAGTTGACTGCATGCAAGGCAAACATCCTACCCTCTGTGCTACTGCTCCAGCCCCGAACCAAGACTTATTATCCAGAGATGACATGATGTTATACTTAGAAAATCCTAAATACTCTGTTGGGGAGCTGCTGGGGTTCCCAACAACACCAGGAAGCGAAGTTCCCTTCTACCTCCGAAACCGGTGGGGAATGGATGAAAACTCAGGAATCCGATGCAGTTTTAAAAGGACTTTACTATCACAGGTTCTGATATACAATCCAAGAGCAGGGAAAACTCCAGACTCTGGGTTCCCAGACATGTGTAGGCCAAGATGGCTGCCACCACGTGTTTGAGGCCCAGCAGAGAACGGAGAGGACGAAGAAGCAAAACGCCAATGGAAGCCGAAATGGCAAAAAAGGGCTTCTTTCTTCTTGCAGCTTATTTCATTGATAGAAACCCGCCAAAACTTCCCAGCCTGGCCCATTGTGGGCTGGGCTATCTAGAGATGAAAACAGGTAAGTAGTCCTATTGAAATGCAGCACTTTAGGTGGCCTTCTGGCTGTTTACAAGTACCCAGAGCTGATTCAAAGCTTCCCTAGCAGATCTGGGAGGAGCTGCAAGCTAAACGTAGCTGGAAGCTAAATCTATTTAGTAGGTGGCAGATTATAAAGTCAATATACCAAATTCCATGGCATTTCTATAGGCAACCAGGTAGAATAGAGAAAAATAATCCATCCCAATTGTGCTTTCCAGTATAAATAGCTGGTAATCAACAAAGGAAGTATAGGATTTATACAAAGAAGACAATAAATCACTATTAAAAGAGCAAGAAGATACAGGAAAATGGAAACACATTCCGGCTTCATGGAATGGAAAGATCAACATTATTAAAATTACTATGCTAAGCATAGTAGTATACAATTTCCACATAGTTTTTTCTTAAATTTTGTTGTACCACTGTGAGATATACAATTACAAAGCTGTTTATGATTGAGTTTCATACAGTGTTCCAGCACCCCCTCCTCCACCACCAGTGCACATTTCCCACCACCAATGTCCCCAGATTCCCTCCTACCCACCCAGATGCCTCTGGTAGCACATAGTTCTTATACAAGTTCCTATGGATATTTTTTTAATCTTTTTTGAGTCAGTCATTGATGCTCAGGGCTTATTCCTTGATTTGTGCTAAGGAATCATTCCTGGTGAGGCTCAGAGGACCACATGTGGTGCCAGGTATGAAAACTGGGTTGACCGCATGCAAGACAAGTGCCCCACTTACTACTATTTATCTGGTCTTCCTGTGGCACTTTTTTAAAGACCAAATACTGATATGGAGTAATAAAGTCCCGGAACAGCCAAAGCAATTCTGAGGGGTGAGGAGAAATGCGAAACTTTTTGCTCTCCAAATTTATTTTTGTTAGGGGGAGCACATCCAGCAGTGCTCAGACCTATCTCTGGACTCAGTGCTCAGACTCACTTCTGGCAGTTTTCAGGGGGACCGTATGCAAAGCCAGTATTGAACCTGGGCCAGCCACATGCAAGGAAGACACTTTATTCCTTGTGCTATCTCTCCAAACCCTCTCCCTATTTTAAAATTATACTAAAAAGCTATACACTTAGTACACTGGCCTAAAAATTACCCAGATGCCCATGATAAATGGACTGAATAAGGATTGTAGGTACCAGCACTGATTAGTAACAGAGAGAATGACCAGATGCACCACTCCTACAGCTCCTTCCTGCGTAAAACTGCCAAGGAAGAAAAGAGAGGGGGTAAACTGGCTCCTTCCCTGGCCAGTATCACCATCGCTTCTAGGACCAGCAAACACGCGGATTTCTGGGGTTTGGAGCGGACATTGAGGCCCCTCCTCTCATCTTCCCCACCTCTAGTGACCCAGTGGATATGACTACAAGCTGCACAGTTGACCAGAAACCAGGACTGGTCAGTAACGCTGGGAACAATGACCAGAGGCACAACTACAACTTCCTGTGGCACGCCAGAAGCAGCTGCATGCCATGTTAACAAAACCATCAAGTTTAGGATCTGGTCTTTGCCAGGACCTTCCCAATATATATGTTGCAATGATCAATGTGGTTGCAGCCGACTATGGGAGCTGGTGTGGTGATGTGGAGTGGGTGGGTGGGTGGGGCGGTAGCCTTGGGTGGCTGTAGGGCCACACTGGTGGTGGGATTGGTGTTGAGCAATGAATGCTTGTGACAACTGTTATTGCGAAGAAATCTGTAAATCCCGGTGTTTTAATCACTTGATCACTTGACATCCCGTTATTTGTTGATTTGCTCGAGCAGGCGCCAGTAATGTTTCCACTTGACCCTAGGTGTTTTAATAAAGAAAAAACAATAAAAGAATTGTAGCAATTCTTTTATATGAACAAATGGGATACTATGCAGCTATAAAAATGAAATCTTGCAGTTATTGTAACATGAAAGGAATTGGAGGTTACTATGTTAAGTAAAGTGTGTCAAAGGGAGAAGGACAAATATGGAATGATCTCACTCCTCTGTGAGCTGTAAGATAACAGAAGAATGGGATTGTTTTGTAGGCACTTTGGGGGCACAGTAATTTTGCACACCAATATCATAAACTTTTACAACTGTTATTAGTACTACCTAAAGTAGAAATAATATTAACAATAATAATAATGATGATCTGGTATTCAAAACTGTGATACTGGAATAAAATTAGACTTTCAGACCAATGGGATGAAATGAAGAGCCCAGGGACAAGCCCCCAGTTATGTGGGTTACTTGTCTTTGACAAAGGAACTAAGAGCATGACACAGAGCCAAGAAAACCTCTTCAATAAATGGTGTTAGGATAATAACACGTTTGCCACATACAAAATAAATTGAATCTGGATGGAGCCAGAGAGATATTAAAGAAGGTAAGGCACTTGCCTTGCAAACAGTAGTTCTGAGTTCAAACCCTGGCATCCTATATAGTCCCATAAGCAGCACCAGGAGTAATCTCTGAGTGCAGAGCCAGGAGTAACCCAAGAAGTGGCAAGCGTGTCCCTCTCAACCCCATAAAAATCTACAGGAAGTGACTTTGGATCCCTATGTCAAATCATATAAAAAATTAAACTCAAAGATCTCAATTCGTAAGTTAAATTGAGAAAAATACAAGGTTTTTTCATAGTATCTCTAGAAGTGTTTTTAATGACTTAATGTCATTGGCCTAGTAGATGGACATGAACAATGGGACAACATTAAATTAAGAAGTCTATATATTGTGAAAGAAATGATTAATAAAGATACCCACTGTTTGGGAGAAACACACCCCTGAAACGGGATTCATACCCAAGATTTATGAAGCACTTACAGAACAAAACCCTATCAAAAATGGGGAAAAGAGCTGAAAAGATTCCTCTTTAAGATAAAGAACCTGCCATTTAGGCAGGCTATGGGAGGGGGAGGGAATTGGGGACATTGGTGGTGGGAAATGGGCACTGGTGGAGGGATGGGTGCTGGAACACTATGTGACCTAAACCTCCAAACATGAACAATGCTGTAATTGTATATCTCACGGTGGTATAATAAAATGTTAAAAAAAAAATTCCTCTTTAAAGAAGATACACATATGGCCAAAAGGTATGTGCAAAAGTGCTCTCCAGAACTTCAAAAAGAATAGAAAAAAGTGAGTGGTGGAGTCCAGGGTGCAAGAACTCTTATTTACTGTTGGTGGGAAGCTGATCCAGTTGAGACTGTGAAAAATAGTCCGAGACTTCAGACACACAAAAAGTCAAACAACTCAATTTAAAAATGGTCAGAATATCTAAATTAACATTCCCCCCAAAAGATACACATATATGTCTTGGGCACACCACTGTTCACATGGCTATGATCAAGATTCTAAGCATTGACATAGCTCTGGATACAGAGAACCCGCATCACCATTGGTGGAAATGTAAATTAGTGTAGTCATTGTGGAAAGGATGGAGAGGCTTCTCAAAAAATTAACAAGAGCACAGGAGCAGAGTTGAAAAGACTGAAGTGATGCTTCCTCTGTGGAAGCCACAGGTTTAATCCCCAGCATCACATGGTCTCCTGTGGTGAGGAACACAGAGTGTGCTCCTAGTCCCAAAATTGCCACAGAACTACCCTATGATCCTGTAACTCCTCTTCTATGTATATACCTAACACAAATGAAAACAATATCCAAACTTACCTGAAACCTCTGGCCCTCAAGGTGTTGCAAGTGTGGCTGCAGTGCCCGGCTGCGCCAGCAAGTGGCAGACAGGAGACAGGCTTGTCTACACCCCCCCAGGGCTCTGCCCCATGGACCCTGGATGGTTGATGGTCTGACAGAAAAAAAATTGGGTCCCCTGGGATGAACCCAGAGCCATGGTAGAGCTTGGCAAGCTACCCGTGGTGTACTTGAAATGCCAAAATCAGTTACAATAATGGACCTCATTCCCACTAAATGGAGACGTTACTGGCGCCCACTAGAGCAAATCAATGAACAACGGAAAACAAGTGACAAGTAACCTGAAACCACAAAAATAATTTGTTTTTCCATTTTGGAGGTCTTGTCACATTGAACAATGGTGAGAAGGGAAATAAATTCCTTAGAATTCATATTAAAGGAGCAGAGGAGGAAGCCCTTCCTTTCAGTCACTTCCATACCAATCTTTAGTCTTCTGATGGAATAATGCTTATTAAATACTAATACTTTTAATTTTGAAAGACTTCCACAATGTTGACTGGGTGGCAGAAGTGAAGGTTTACACCACACTGGTTATGGTAAGTGTAAACATCTGACACTGCGGTGGTTGCCAGTAATTTAGCTTGAGAACTGTAATTTTGGCTGGGGGCAGAGGGAGAGGGAGAAGACTTTGATCATGTAAATGTCAGTTGGAAAAGAAACCCTCTCAATGAGATCGTGACGATGCCTTGCCTGACATTTGTGTGCCACTCACCTTGTGGCTTGCAGCTTCCACTCAGAGCCCAGGTTTGCACCTGAATTTTTTGTGTTAGTGTACGATTTTGCTTCTAGACCCAGTTTTCTCTGTATGAATGACCAGGCAAGTCACAGCAGACAAACTTCTCAATTCAGAAAAAATGAGGCAAACCCACAGTCTGCAATTTTACAAAAGCAGAAGCAGAGTTTTCTGGGCTGTGGAGAAGATAGGTAGCTTCATGAAAACGAAATCTCCTTTTCTTTTCTTTTCTTTTTTCTTTTCCTTTCTTCCTTCCTTTATTTATTTCTGCTTTTTTGATCACACCCAATGATGCTCAGAGGTTGCTACTGTTTCTACACTCAAGAATATTACTCGTCGTGGTGCTAAGGGACCATATGGGATGCCAGAGATTCAACCGAGGTCAGCCACATGCATGGCAAATACCCTCCATGCTGTACTATTGCTCTGGCCCCCAAATGTTTTCTGTTCTTTGGGAATTGTTGAACCTGTATTTGATGACCAAAGAAACATGTCTTGTTTATGGGGTGTGTGTGTGTGTTGTGTGTGTGTATGAGTGTGGGGAGGGGGAACAGGCCATACTGGCAAGTGCTGAGAGGACCATTGGGGGGTGGGGGAGTGATTGGAGTTGGCAGGATGCAAGGCAAGTGCTTTAAAGAGCCTAGCCTACAGTATGTCTGTCTATGGCCTCTACAGAAACATATTTAACATACAAAGGAGGTCCACTGGGCCTCCAAATATCAGCTCAAAGGGCAAATGGATAGAAGATCTAAGACAGACTGGGGTTCACACAGGAGCTTCTTGCTACAGCAAGAGAGCAAATGGGAAAAAGCCAACCCAAACTGGAGACAGTGTCTAATTAAGATGGCATTCCTTTATTCTTTCCAAGTCAAAATATTTCCTCCTCCAGCAAAATATGATACTCCACATGGAAGAACATCCTCACCAGAGACTGTTTAGCAAAGCGAGTACTTGGCTCGGACTCAATTTCAGCAACACATACTGGTACCAATTCCCATTCTCAGCTTAAGACTAAGAAGCTGAAAATTTTTTTTCTGGCTGTATTTATTAAAAAGTCAGTATGTTTCCCAGGGTGGGGGGGGGGCATGTACTACATTACTCTGAAGAACAAAAAAGGGTTTTTGGCTAAAAAAATTTGCTTAGTGGTAACTTGAATAGGCAGAGCCTAAATACCTCTGTCTTTGGGATAAGTAAATATCTACACACATGTTAGGCCTAATGTCAGTGAGCAAGAACTAGTTGGAATTAGGTATTTTGGTTACTATTTAAAATATATGCATATTCATTAGGACCTAGAGCCAGTCCCGAGGTGAAACAAAACACAACCATTTGCTATTTTTTTTTTTACCAATTTGTTAAATAATCTTCAGTGACACTGTTTATTAAACAGTGGTTATTTCTACAAACATTGAGAAATTTTAAATTTCTAGTTCTCATTCTTTTAGAATGCTTGCTCTGTGAAAAGGCCTTTTCATGTCATTTAAAATACAAAATCATGCTAAAGAGGCATTCAGGAATTAAATGCAAAATCAGGCTAAAGATTTTGCATTTAATTCAGGAATTAATTCTCCCCTCCCTCCTTCCCTTCTTCCCTCCCTCCTTCCCTTCTTCCCTCCCTCCTTCCCTTCCTCCCTCCCTCCCTTCCTTCCTTCTTTCTTTCTCTCCTTCCTCCCTCCCTCCCTCCTTTCCTTCCTTCCTTCCTTTCTTTTCTTGGGATTGACCCTAGGGCTTCCAAAAAGCAAAGCATGTGCTGCAGCCCTTGGGGCTATCTCCCCACCCAGACTGAGCTCTCCATTGGACTTGTGGTGGTGTTTAGCCCCAGTTATGTATTCAAGAGTATGCTCTCTCCATGATCAAAACACTCAGAATGAGAAGTAGAAAAGAAAGCCATGTGACCACAATACGCTACAGGACTGAAGAGAGTGGTCTCAGGAAAGCTGGCGTGGTAGAATTGTGTGAGCATGATAAGGAGTATGTAAGCAGATTTAGATGGGGGACTAGTACATGCTCACTAAACGATGGTGATTTATTTGTCTTCCCCTGAATGACCTAGAAAGTTTCCATAAAGATTTAGAAATTTCAATGATGGTTTGGATAATAGTGAGGGAAAAGACTCACACATGTGCAATTATAGAACTCCTGGTTTCTGCAACATTTAGATAATAATGATCCCTCTCCTGCTTTACTCTTAACATTATTTTTATAGCAGCCTGAAGGGACTAGGACATGGACATTAGTGGAAAAACTTGAAATCTTGTAGCTTCACTAGTAGCAATATATCAATACACCAACTAAGCACTATATTAATTTCTTAGTTTTGAAATATGGCTCTATAAGATAAAATACCAGGAGAAGTTAGGGTGAAAGTCACATAAAATCACTTTTATAACTTTTCCATGATTATAAAATAACCCCCCAAATTTAAAGTTAATTAAAAAGTCACAAAAATTTTACCTGTGGTTTATTAGTTGGGCCAGCTAGCTCTGATACAAAGAAAATGCTTGGTACATTTTGAATACATTTCTTCTATGAATCATATGCACTCAAGCAATGGGATTTACTTGAAAACCAAATGAAATATTACATTTCCTAAGAACAAAATATTATTTTCTGAAAATCTGAAGATCAAATAAGATATGTATTCCTAGTTCCAACTTCATTGATTGGTAGGGAGTTATCCAGGTAGTGAAACAAAAAAGTTACAAAGTGCTTAGACTTCAGAGCAACTTCTCTTTGGGGGATGCAGTCCAGTATCCCTAAAACTGGGAGCACCCTTGGGGGGGCTCCCATTCTTTCTCTTATACAGAAAAGAGGCAATTGAAAAAAAAAACAGAAGTGGGCTTTCCTGGCTCCAGGACAATACTTTATATTAGTTCCAACAGGAGCAGTTTATAACTTAAGGACTCGTTCTTATAACAATAAGAACTTTCTATCACTGAGCAGGCAATGCAGCCAAACCATAATAAAGCTACTTGCAAAAAACATAATTTCAGGTGAAGATAAACAGTCAGAGTAGCTCAGGGGTCAATATTTTCCAGGAGTCAGGAAGTTGGAGATGGACAACTAAAATTCTTCAGGGTTTTAGGTTTGAGAAAAACATTCCACCCGACATATTTATATAACTATTTTAAATTAAGGCAAAATATTTTGGGAGTTTTACATCTGCTATTTTAAATTACTTGTTTTACCTAAGTACATCAAGAGTTCTGATGTTCCAATGTTCTCATCCAGAGTTTAGGTACACCTGAAGTGGTCAAATCCTCATGAACTATTATATTCCTAGAGCAAGTGTAATTGTAAGGAGTCAGCATAATTGATAGCCTCCATACAGCTAGCTTCAATTCTCTTATATGCCAGGGAGTCTTTGGAGAAGTATTTAACCCTATACAAAAGTACTAAAAAGGATATCTGCACTCCTGTATTCATAATAGCATTATTCACAATGGATTTCACCTATGGTCGCTACATAAGGAAACTCTGTGTGTGTGTGTGGATGAACATTTGCACTCAATGAAATACTTTAAGAAGATGAAATTCATGCTTCCAGAATAAAATGGATGATCTTGAAGTGAAACGAGGGTGAAGGGACAATTAGGTGGTTTCACTCATGGAAGAATATGAATTACTTAAACAAATAAACTGTCAATTTAAAACTAACCCTAGATGTGAAAACTATGGTGGTTACCCAAGCGTGGAAGTAGCTGGTGTTGAAGGAATGAGCAGAAAAGTAATTTTGGAGAAGGGAAGGCACTTGGACCTCAGTGGTGGGGGCAGTGACAATGTGCATGGATGTAGCTAAGCCCTTCAAATTCCATATTATAATAAACCAATTCCAAGTCAATGAAAAATCAAGGAAACAATTCTGGTCCTCACCAACTGTCAAGAAATCTGTTGGAAGGCTTGATGCCCTGTCCGCCACACTACTACGTATGAGGAAGGAGTCTGTCAAACAGATGCTCTGCCCGCATCAGCATAGCTGTGACTTTTGCTGTCTTCTTGGACAAGGTGACCAGTCATTGTAAATTAAGTTAAAGTGCTTGCTCAATGTTCATAGTCAGAAAGTCACCAGCCCAGAGTCTATCCCATACAGCACAGTAGAATGAGAATGACTTCAGCTCCTCACCTTTACAAATGACTGAAATCTCTGCTCTCCCCACTGCCTGAGAGGCTCTGAACAAAGTGGGCTAAAGAGCTAAATATTGATTAGAACAACAGGGTAGCCAAGAACCTTTACCCCCACACCTAAAATCAACTTAAAGTGTGGCAGGTTGTGATACAAATGAAGCCTATTTTCTATGCAAACCAAACCTAGTTTCTCTGGTTCCTGCTATTCCAGATGTCACCTTCATTGGCCTCTCTGGGCTAGTCCACATTAGATTCTTATAAGTGCTCAAGATGGGAGAGTGGTTGGGCGGTTCTCCTTTGATCAACAAGCCCAGTTGCTGGATCCTAGGGTAGATGTTGGGCAGCAGGAGCCTGATTTTCTTTCTTTTTTTTTTAATTTTTGGCAAAGACCCATCTGTGATCTGGGCTTCCTCCTGGCTCTGAGCTTCGGCATCACTCCTAACGAGCCATCATGGGACCTTATGGGATGGCTGGTGCCAGGGATTGAATCCCCAGGTTGGCTGTGTGCAAGGCAAATGCCCTAACCACTATACTATCTCTCCAGCCTCTTTGATCCTGGGCACCCCATGTGGCCTCCACAGCAAGGCTAATGGTGAACATAGAACCAGCAGTAAAAGCCTAAGCACTGCTAGGCGTGGACCCACGCCCCTTAGGCCCCAACTACCTGAAGAGAGTGGGAATGACTTTGTGCTCACCTGAGGTCCCCTCACATGACAAGAACTAGAAACAGTGGCTGACTGAGCTAAAAGTGATATGAAGTAGCTCACAGACTCTTTACAAATACGGGGCTCAGAGGGCTGGAGCACAGAGCCAGGCAGCGAGGGCCTCCTGTCACTCCTGCAGGACACAGGAAGTTGCTGGCTAGAGCATCACTACTACCATGGCCACGTAGTGCCTCTGGCCTCCCACTGCGAGTGGGGGCTAGCACCTGAGCACCCCGTCCTGGATCCAAAAACTCAATTTTAGCTTCAGTAAGAACTAGCAAATAGCCCTTTTAGCCTTCATGAAAGGCATTTCCCAGACTCAGAAAGTTGTCCCCAATGCTGATGACGTTCCTCCAGCTGATCCCAATCCTGTCCTGCACCCCTGTCACCTGCGAACAGGGCCACGGCAAATGCCCCTCTGCGTGCCACTTGCAGAATCTCCCCGGATTTAGAGGCTTTCAGCATCCACTTCAGTCACGTGGCTGCCCAGCTGGGTCTCGGACAGAGCTTCCAATTCCCACTCCAGAATTTTCCATGTGCCGGTTTTGAAACGAAACAAGTGTCATCACTCTCGGCTCCTGCAGACAGACAGGCGAGGAGGGCTTAAGCTGTCATCTTTCTTCTCTGCTTCCCACATTCCTCTCTCTGAAGTTAAACACGTGCCTCCATCCACGGGCCTGGCGGGTCTCTGCTGCTTTGCTTACCTTGTTCTCCCACCAGGGTCAGGGCCGGCTTCCCGGGAGCCAGTAGGGACACAGCTAGGGACCATGCACCCAACAGGCCCTCGGAGAAAACATGTACCTGCAGGGGACAAGGTCCCTCTCAACAGCCTGGATGTCAAAGTGCTCACAGAGACCAAGAATGAGAAGGTCAGCAGCAAGGGGAGAAGATGCTGCCAACAGCTGTTCCTGACGGTCACTCGTGCAGGGTTTTGTGAGCTGCCAACATTTGCTGGCCCATCTCCTCTTGTATCTGTGAACCCACGTCCTGGAGCAT
Organism: Cryptotis parvus; assembly: GCA_021461705.1. Lineage (NCBI taxonomy): Eukaryota > Metazoa > Chordata > Mammalia > Eulipotyphla > Soricidae > Cryptotis > Cryptotis parvus. The sequence goes on along the minus strand of JAJIBD010005563.1, from coordinate 4,796 downwards.
AGCCAGCTCCAGTAAAAGGACAGGACGGATGCTCATGGCAGAGATGGCTGCTGGGTCCGGCCTCCAGTGTGGTGGACAGCAGGACACCGACCAGCTTCTGGGATGGAGAGGAAGTGGGCAGCTGCGAGTCAGAAGGTTGGAAGTGAGGCCTCAGAGATGTCCTGGGATGCAGCAAATCTCCAAGCACTGCATTTCTCACCACCAGAGCAGCAGGGCTGCTGTCTGTAGGAAGCAGCCAGGAGCAAGGGGTTACTCACTGACAGGAAGTTTGGGGAGTGAGGCGAAGAGGCAAATGGTCCAAGGCAGTGTGAGCCTGTGACGTGCTAGGGCAGTTCTGTGGGAGAGCCCAAGGGCTTCTTGTGGAGGTGGAAGAAGGTGAGTCTTGAGGGACACAGAAGGCCTCCAGACCCACAGTGTCTTTGACGGCATCATTTAAAGAAAATGAAAGGATTTCCAAAATGCGTTCATGCCTCCTGGTACGTGGAGTTATGCATGAGAGACCTGAGAAGTCTCCATGCTGTAAATTCACTTACAGCATCGCAAGATGATTCAGCACTTTGGCACAACATGGGATCCTGAAGTGCAGATGATATTCATGAAATGGTTTTGCTTCATACCATGTGGCGCTCAGGGTTTACCCCTGTCTCTGGCTCTGTGCTAAGGGGTCATTCTGGCAGGTTCAAAGTGCCATAGGGTGTGCCAGGTATTGAATCTGGGTCAGCCATGTGCAAGGCTAGAGCCCTGCCTACTATACTATTTATCTGGTCCCAATTCCATGAAACTCTTTATTTCACTTTCATCTTGAAAGAATTTGTGGTTATTTACGATACAGGCTTCAGAGCATAGAAAGCCTAAAGCTATAAATGCAAGAAAAGACATGTAACTAGCTTTAAGGGGGGAAATGATTATCAAGGCGGCTTAAGGAAAAGAAACAGAGCAGTGATGGACCCCAAATTTTGGCACTGGATTCTAGGAAGTTCAAATCTAAGGAAAATTTGTAGATTCTGGAATTTCTGCTACCTATTTGGAGGAGAAGACAAGCTGATCAGGAGAAAAGACAAATTTTTCTTGCCCCCTGAACTGAATCTGAAATTTGGCATTTTTCTGTATAAGACAGATGCTAAATAATCGCACCCAAGACACACAGGCATTATGTAAGAGGAAGAGGGATGTGTTTGCTGTATTACCTCCACTTCAAATTGGAAATTCTTTCAAAGCTGAGTCTATAAAAGTGATTCTCTGGAATGGAACGGTCAAAGGAGTTTTCTAAAAGCTTCAGGTAATTGAGTCAGAGAAGGTACTTGCCCATCCCTCACGTCAGCTTGTGTTTTTTAGACTCTGGGCCTCTTAGACTGTTTACCACTCAGCCTCCATCCCTGCAACTTCTTCAGATTCCTCCCTTTTCATTATTTTAAGAGACTTCTAACCAACCAAACAATATTCTTAGTGGTCTCCTTCCATGGTCCTATCTGGCCCCTGAAAAGTTCCAGACTTTTAAGGCACACCTGTCTAATTTCCAACATATTTTTTGAAATGTTGAAAACAGCATACAGCGCATGAAACAATCCCCCACAAAACAGCTCTGGCCTTAAAGAGAAGCTCAACAGGAGTACTTCACAAATACTTGAACACACACTCCTAGGTTGCTCACTGAGGAACACCACTCAGTTACAAAATAGGGCTATGGGCTGCACAGGGAGCGACCTCCGAAGTAGTCAGGAATCGAACCTGTGTTAGAGGATCCCAGGACCCGGCCCCACATTGGTCAAGGCTTTCCTTTTTTTTTTTTTTTTTTGCTTTTTGGGTCACACCTGGCAACGCTCAGGAGTTACTCCTGGCTCTGCACTCAGGAATCACTCCTGGTGGTGCTGAGGGGACCATATGGGATGCTGGGGATCGAACCCAGGCCGGCTCAGGCCGGCGGCGTGCAACGCAAATGCCCTACCCTCTGGGCTATGGCTCCGGCCCCAAGGCTTTCCTTTTGGAAGTGCTGAATGTCCTCTTCCTGTTCATCAGATGAAACTCCTGACTTATAGATGGAAAAATCCTGGAGCCAAGATGGCGAGAGCAATAAGTGCCTCCCCCAACCCCTCACACTTTTATAATTACTGTCCAGTGAGCCTACCAGGAAAGTTGAGTGCAAAATAAGCCAGCTCACAGTAGAAATGTGTTTAATATCACCCAGCTGGAGATTATGACATAGTTCTATATAGTTTACTACATGTTCTTTGGACAATGCCTGTCCTGTGACTAGCAGGAAGAGCTGGAAAGGGTAACTGGTGGAAATACACACTTGGAATCATCTATGAAGTAGATGCAATGAAGCAGAAATGGGGTGGTCTGGGTATGACCAAAATGAATGCCCACAAGAGACAAAATTCTGGAGGATGTTAAGGTTTGATCAAGAAAGAAAAGTAGAACTCTCTGGGAAGATGGAAAGATAATATATCCCAGAGAAGTCTACGTTCTTCATTATCTTCCATTATTTAGCAAATGATGCTGGGGAACGGGGCTGGCCCCCCACCACTGTATCTCCAACCCTAAATTGCTCACCACTTTTTTTTTCTCTTCTGTATTTTTCTCACTTGTCTTCCCATTGTTCATTGATTTACTTGAGTGGGCATCAGTAACATCTCCATACATCCTATCATGTGCTACTCTGGCATCTACTGGCTCCAGAAGAGCCTCAAACCATTCCTTCAGGTCATGGGAATGAGGTCTATAATTGTGTCTGGTTTTTGGCATATCAAATACAACATGGGTAGCTTGCCAGGCTCTGCCATGTGGGTGGTATACTCTCAGTAGTAGGCTCTCACCTCATGCATTTACTGATGAACCGCAACGGGGAGAGATGGGCTTTTCTCTGGTGGAGCTCTGATGAGCTGTGGAGTCCAGATGTTGAAAATGGTGGCCCCTCATGGTGTGGGGTTCCTCTGGCTTCTTGCAAGGCTCTTTTAGGACTCAGAGCATCCTCTGAGTCCTGCCTGCAGGGGTGGCTGCATGCAAGGCAACTGTCTTACCCCTGTACTTCAGCCTCTCAATAATACCTTGCTACCATGTGATCACACTTATTCAATCATGACTTTGTTCCAAAGACTATAGAAAAGGAAGAAAGATGCAGAAGAATCCAACAGTGAGAACTGCTTATGCTTGGCAGGAGAAAATCTGCCTTTGATATAAGAAACATGGCACATTGCAACCTATATCAGCTTAGCCCCACTTAGGACAGAAACACTTAAAAGCCCTTTAAATCACGACACTAAAATTCCTAGGCAAGATGGCTTGTTCTTCAAGTTTCTAATCTCTGTTGGCCTGGGAATGCCCATAGAGCCAGCAGAGGCTGGGGCACAGCCCACACCTTAAGACCTACACACTGATTTGAATGACAAGTTGATGGACCTCTGCACCTCATCCTCTTTTGGGTGGGCCTGTGACAAGGCCAGAGACCTTGCAAGAGAGCAGCCTCATTTCTTCCCGTCTTTGTTCTCACAGGGAGGCAGATGAGGTGCCTATGGCAGTGGGGGTGTCTGCACAGGGCGGCTTCAGGCCCTCCCTCCTGCTCTCTCAAATCCGAATTTCTGCCGGAGGCCAAAGATGTTCTCAGCCTTTTAAAGGAAGCAGAAAGCCGTGGAGGCATCTCCAAAGGACTTATCCTGTCAGCTATCTGTGGCTGGAAGCCAGTTCCCTTCCTGGACTCTCCCTCAGTTCACTCACCATTCCCTGTTCAGGCCCTCGCGGCGCTGCGGGTCTGGCAGGTGCTAAGGAGGAAGGGCAAGAAGCAAGGGGCCGCTGGGCCCAGCCACCCAGGCTGGACAGGACTGTGGAGAGAGCGATTACAATCTCAAGTGCAGGCCCTTCCTTGAGGAGCTCCCATCACACAAAGCCTGTTTGTTAAATTCCTAGACAAAACACTTGCCCTTGGGTCTTAAGTTCCCTCAGTGGGAGTCCTTATCTTTTGCTTAACTGTAATATTAGAGGTTGGCTCATGCTGATGGTAGAAATTTGCATTCCGTGCAAATACCTAAGTGCTTTGTATACTGAATGCTTTAGTCGGAACATGCTCATCATACATTTCAAAATCAACAACTCAGCTCGCTGCACAGTCCTGGCTTGGGCGCCTGTTTTATTGGTGGGTGTTTCTTTATCAAAGTATTTGATTGTGGTCAATTAGTAAGTGTATTTGCAAGATACTGACAAAGGGAGTGTCCAAATGTGACTATTAGGCCTAGATCTGTAGCCTAGAATTTCTTTCCTCAGGCGTTGATTTTACTTTGGGGGAGGGATGTTCATACAGACAGCAGAGGCACAGCTGTTCTCTCCAGTTTAGGTGAGATTGATAACACAACTCTTCCCTCAGCATCCTTTTATGCTCATTAGCATTTTAACCTAATTAAGAGAAGCTATTAACTCTGGGTGAGAGTCTGGTTCACCAGGACCAATGCAGAGCTTGTGACTTCTTTGAAGTCATCCAAGTTATTTAAATATGCATCCAGGGACAGTGTGGAAAGTTGCCTTGAAGCAAGTTATCCCACGATCTCTTTCATAATCTCTGCACATGGGAACAAGAAAGAGCCACCTACAGTGGGATGGCGGCTGTGGGCAGCACATACCTACCAACGGGAGATAACCCATTTGGGGAGTGATCACTGCAGTTAAGTATTGTGGTTAAGGTACTTGCCTTGCACAGGCCTAACTCTGGTTCGATTCCCAGCACAGTACAGGGTACCCCCCCTCCTCCCTACACTGCCTGGAGTGATTTCTGAGCACAGTTAAGATTAAGCCCTGAGCACCACTGG